>JAMKCH010085471.1:0-62351 GCA_023653785.1 Ophioderma brevispina
CTAACCTACATTCTAAAAAAACGAGACAAAATAGGGCCTTTTGTTTGTTGGAAAAAATGACTGATAGTGGCTTTAACACTATCACACTAGGGGTGATTCAATGAGCTAGACCGATTTCAAATATTCTATCATTCATACTTCAGCAAATAGTTTTACTAATTTCCATGATGATGATGACAATTCTGCTTTTGCGAAGATGGGAAAAGGTGGGCTAGAGGGACAAAGGGTATATACGGATAAAGAAAGACTATGTTGCAGAAAAGGGAAGAAAACACTTTATGTACGTTGCGAAGGAGAGTCACAGGCATATTTAAAGAGTTATAAACAAGGATTAAAGCAAGGCGTGTCCAGAAACCTCCAGACCGGAAGTGCGCTAAGAGGGGCTATAAGCACATACCAAATAGAGGCTTATTTTATATGTTTTTCGAAAAAAACCCTGATGGTCCAGCCCACAAAGTCCCATGCCACAAATTCCACTGAAGAGAGTATGGGAAGCGACAAAAATTGTAAAGAGGTAAATACCTCGGACTAGTAACAATGAATAATTAAAATCAAGTAATATACGATTTGAATAGAGGTACTAATCAAGAATACCTACAGACTCTAATACATGAATAAAGGGCACGGGGCAATGATTGTATATCAAATATGCGTAATAGAATGCATATGGGAACGAAAATGAGTGAACTAGAACATGGGAATGGAAACGGTAACAAAGGGTGTGTAATAAAAGGGTAGACTACGTATAAGCTATTGAAAAAGGATGTTTCTGAGATCCACTTTTAAAAAGAAAAATAACAGACAATCCACACAACACTTTCATATGATAAGAAAAATGTTTAAACTTAGTCATTCCCTTGAGCATTATACCCCAACTTATACTGATTTTAAGCTACTTATACAAGTCATCAGACTAATTATCACATTATAATTTTAACACTTTAAAAGTACACTCATATTATATTTAACAATCATATCACATTATAAGTTTAACCTTTTAAATACATCTTAATTTTACCAATCATACAGTGGAACACCTTTATTATTACAATCTAAACTACAGAATCCTCAATTTAATACAACCCGTCTGTTCGAATAACAGAAGAGTTGCCCCTTATAGTCTCCTCTATACGACATGTAAAGGGGGACATGTAAGATATGGTTTAATTTGTAAGATTTGTAATTATTTATACGTTTTGGTTGCATAAGGGGAATGGGCCATGTGGACCCATGATTTCGTTTTTCGCGCGCTATTTTTAACCCCTAAATTACTGGCCAAATTTTGTGGTATTGCATAAATTTCAGGGTTGCGCATATTGGTGGAAAAACATTCAAATCGGTCATGGCATGTTATAACACTTTCATGAACATTTTGTTGGCACTATCCAAAATTTGTTTTTCTACTTAAAGGTGGGCTTGTTCCGATCGTCTTGGGACCCCCCGATTTACCCGGAAGTAGTATCGATTTGATATCAGATGACATGCCGTATTTTTTCATTGTCACTCTGAAATTTGAGCCCTCAATCCCATTTCATTCCCAAGATAATACACAAAAACGCCGTTTTTAGTGGTTTTTTTAACCATCATGCAATATTAGCACAGTATTGAATAGGGCTTTGCAACACTCATATAGCGGTCTACCATCAAAACCACAAGAATTGTTTCCACTGTACTTGATTGGGGTGGTATGTGCAGTGCCAGCCTCTAAGATCAAGTACAGAAACCATACTAAATTGGTACCAAGCACCTTTATGAATCGTACTAGATATTAGATTTTTTTTAATTTTATTTCAGCAATGTGTGCTATTGTATGTCCTACGGTATTTTAAGCCCAGCATTTTGAAAAATTCCTTTAGGAAAGATATTTCTTTCTCTTTTGGGGCTGGACAAATTTATACGCGTCATGAAAATTGGGTTTTTTGGGGAAAAACGCCCAATTTTTTTGATCGATATAACCGATTTTATTATATTTTCTGTTATGTGATCGTTTCAATTTGAGTACCATCAATGGTCAAGAGTTTTGTGTAAAAATCTAACTGCAAGCTGTTTTTAAGGGGAGGATTTGGGGGAGGAAGTGACCCTTATGCACCAACGGGAGTGCAGAAGCCTTATGCCTTAAGTGTTAATATTTCGTGCATGATTCAATATCTACACATATTACACAATTCTATGATGTTTGATTTTGCCACATCCTGAAAATTAATTTGTTCCCGTTCTGGTCTGAGAAGAAGCATGTCTTCAAGACAAAATGACAGGCTTTTGCTTGATAGCTCTTGATTATAAACAGTGCAAATACCTAGTTTGGGCTGTCCCCGTCTGGCCCTGTCATATCCCCGAGCAATTCTATTTATTGTTCAGATCATTTCGTGATCCTAGCACCTAATTTGTTGTTTATGGTTACCTAGATCTCGTCCAGACTTATTATTTTAAAAATTTTCAGTTTATTGTACCTGATGTTGTGTTTTCATTCTAGTAGCAAATAATGCTTTTAAGGGACATAAAATACAAAACTGAAAATTTCTATTCTACCATATTAGATTGAAATAATTGCACGTAAATATTAGGCACATACTTAGATCGAACGGTGTCAAATGATACAAAATTTCAGCTTGTTTTTTTCGGTTAATCGGAGGAGACAAGGCTTTTGTGATGATTAATAAAATTCCCCATGATAACCATATAGCCTCAGGCTTTGTTAAAAACAATGTATTGTATCCAAATTTATATCACTACAATGTCCTTTAGAGCATTTCCTCCTACCCCGACCATCTTAAATAAGCTACCTAGACCACTGATCTTTGTACATATTTGAAAAGTCATTAAGAAATCCAAAACTTACCATTTACAAAAAATCTAACATTTATTAAACCATTTTTACACCAAAACATCTTAAACACAAATATTACTGTACACCGAAAAAATAAGTGACAACCAACTCAACATTACAGTACATTTCATTGGTTAATTTTACCAACCAAAATTGCCACATGCGAACAAAAATCCATCAACGACATCAGTCAAATACAAGCCATAAAAGTATACTGACCCAGTGTCCCTACGAACCCAATAATATAAAGCATATGACCTGGATGCGCAAAACTGATATATTGGCTTGGTATTATTGAACCCAGGACGTACAAGGTTATTTAAAACGATTAAATATCCATTTCCGCACAATCACCATAACTGCCCTGTAAGTTATATCTAGATCAGTGTAGAACTGAAAGTTGATCACCCACTTGTTTTGCATAACCCGATTAATCTTCACAGCTGAAATGTAAATTATTCATGATGTTTGAAAGAAATTCTTTGTAAAAGCTTAACCGTCTTCCAATTCCTAAAAGTAAATTTTATAGTCCCCCTCAAATAAACCAGGTTTCTTCCCATTAAGCATCTAAAAGTAGACCTTAATTATACCAACAGGGTCAAACAAACCATTTATGGGGGTCGATATCTTTTTATGATTTTGGTATTTTAAAATTTAACACTTGGCCATACAGTTTTTAATATGTTTTTGCATCTGCAATTTTTATTGAATTGTTGATAATTATCAATGCGCGCGTTGCAGTTATAAAGAATTGGAAAACAGGTTACCATTTATCATCTATATAATGTTAATGTCAGACAAAACACAATGTGAACAACTCTATCCTATATATACCTGCAAGGGATCACTTCTAAATTATTTTAAAAAAAAACAGATTTTTGACAATTCATGTTTGTCTTTAAGGTGTGATGAATGGCGCAACGAAACGAATGTGGGTTGAATTTATTGGTTCAATAATCCATATTGCTTATTTCTCCCAGGTTGTTTCTTGAGAAACCTGGAAGACACTTTTTTTTTCAGTTTTTTCTTACCAATTCTTCCGGGAAGAAATAAGTTTCTTCCCGGCAGTTTCATAAACTGTTTTGCCCGTTTTATGAGTTGCCGCCCCTACACCTAATCTCATTTTCATTTGTTGAGGGCCTGTTTTTAACATATGACCTGACTAGAGGATTGTCGTAAAATACATAAAACGAAATAGTACTAGTATAATTATAATTAAAAATCAATTTATGCGATGTTAATGTTTATGTTTTTTTTGCTTACTTCATAGAGTATCATTAGTAATTTTTTTTCTAATGTAATATATATTGTTTTTAAAAGGAACAACCAAAAACCGATTTCTGCACGCACGGAATGGATTTCCCACAAAAATTTCCAAATTTCCCAGCGTAATTGAGGTAAATCCAAATTAATGACGATTTTTGAATTTCGAATTGATTTGTCGCATAGCAACATTTCTGTGTCAATTATCCTTTCTCTGCGTTTGTTTTACAAACACAAGCGATTCCTGTACCTGCAATAGAATTGAGGTACTATTTATAATTCCTAATTGGACCTCAAATCCAACAGATTAAAGGATATTTTCGTTTGCTATTTGCACGTTTTTATAATTTAAAACCTGACTAAACCTAATTTGATAACTTTCTTATTTGAAAATTATATGTTTCAAAGATAACCGGATATCTACAGACTATTTTTTTTATTGGCTAAAAACAATAGCTAAATATGTTTTTAGTTTTAACATTTGAACTAACTGAGGGTAAGAATGGTGGAAAAAATTGTAATTATTGCTAAACAGGTCCTTTTACAATACACGAATCAAGATGTTATATCTTTCCTACAATATGTGAAAAAAAAACTATATTCGTCATATTATGTCTTTTTTTTCTACTTTTTGCTAGAGTCACAACACCAATACGGGTATTTATACAAATCGTATTAATACAGAATTTTCTGTTACAATTTATGCAAACATCCTACAGGAACCGGCAAAACCATTCCTTAGAGGTTTCATATTTCCCGGTTACATTTGTATAGGTTTTTTCCCCAGTTTTATTGCACTTGTACTTGAAATTTTTTAAATAAACACACAAATGGATTCGCCGGTGTAAAATCTTAATCGCTGAAAGGGCAAACCAATCTCATTATTCCTTCTCGTGTCCTTTTTGGCCCGTGAAAGTACTATTTTGCCACTTTGTTGTGGGTTGTTTTTTAAATAAGAAAAAAAAAACATTTGTAAATTGTTTGTTTTAATATCGATATACCCATATGCCTGTTTTTTCTTTTGGTTTGAACTTATTTTTTTTTTCCGATTCTTTTGACTATTTTGGCTTTTACAATTAAGCCACTATCAAACGATTTCTTTAAGAATGTATACAAAATCTTGCTGCAAGAGGTTTTGTAAACATTTTATAGTGGTCTTTTTTCACAAAGAACATCAATACAGTTGGTTATGACTTAACAATATAGCAATTTTAGCAAACAAAATGCGCATTTGGAATTTAAAAAAAATGACTGTTGTGTGTTAAATCAATGGCGGGTGGCTGGCTTCAACATATAAATCATACCCCTATCCTATATCACCCACGTTTCCTAGTATCACATATAAGTCTGCCTCATGGTGCAACGCACCCTTCAAAAAAAATGTATTTTTTTTCGGTCCCCCTAAAAATGTTTTATAACTCGTATCTGCGAGAAAAAATTACGTGCCAAAGTGACGGGCAAAACTCAGAATTCTTAGATTAAAAAACTAGAAGAGCCAAATGCCGTTTTTAACAGGATTTTTGGCATATCGCCAAAACTTGTTTTTGTTGTTGGAAAGTTTCCGTTTTTTGTGTCCAACTTACGGGGCCATTGTCCGGGCAGCAAATTTTTTTCAGGTAAAAATTCCCGTGAATTGCCATAAGTATAGAATTCACTGGGCTTTGCCATAAAATCAACAAAATCACAGCAGTTTTTTTTTACCGTAAGTTATTTTTCCTCACAATACAGGATCGTACAATTTACGGTTCTTTTACAGTCCCCCGCAAACCCCTTCCCTTACCGGACCAACGTTAACATAGGCCCCGATACATTGGGCCTTTAAAAAAACCTGGAAAATATCACAAACGATTAAACCAATAATTTTAAACAAACCAGGTTGACATGACGCCTTTCAATAAAAACAAAGCATAAACATTAACATATTTGGTCCCTTCAAAACAATAACAATATTCTTCATAATTCAATTCCGTACGTACTTGTAAAAACGACGCACACACACCCCCGCTGAATTCTTCTAACCAAACAAACTCGCACACCCATCACCTATTCACCTATAGCAAACCAGACATGCACAGATAAAGGCTGGTGGGCCGCACTTTTAATTGAGGGCTAAACAAAGTTCTGTAGTACGAGTGGTGGGTACGGAAGGTGAAAAGAGGGCGCTAAACATCAATCAGATGCGAAGGGTAGAAGGAGAAATTATGCCCGCCAATGGTTCTCAGACATGCTGGAAGTTACAATTATCAACTTGGAGTACAAAATATGAGGAAGATAGAGCAAAACAGGACAGTAAACGGCACAAAAAAGATATGTGAATTTGGCAATCTACACGCGAAGGAATTCGGCGAACTACAAAATTACACATGACAGAATGGCATATTTCTTTTAAAAATAATCAACCAAATCATCGCAGCTTGACATATAACATGCTCTCAACGATCTGAATGGTCCCTAGAAGTTTCAAAATGCAGCGCCATCAAGAACAATTAAAGTCGTGCGGCCTAGCCTCTAGCTCAGGCCTAGACCGAGTTTAGTACACAAGTCCAAAAAATGGTGTCCCGTTACAATACCCTCCTAAAAAATTATTTCGTCTCGAAATTTCTTAGGATTTACAAAAACATAGTATACAAATTTAATGAATTTACTTTTTAACTATGTTAAATGAGAAAGGGTTTTATCATTATTGTTGTTATTATTATTTTTAATGCTACTAGTTATGTTTTAATTTTACAGTTTAAGTCCCAGGTCAAAACAAGTCGTTCGAATTTATTCCTAGTACCATCTGTGAAGTGGTTGAATCTTCCTACAGTCTTCGCAGAATTAGAATTTCCTTCCTGATGCTATCCTCCAGTATGGAAACAGAAGAGAAAGAAGTCCAAGTCTTGACAGTTATTTCAGTAGATCTTCCCAGTAGTCAATCCTGTGATTCGAGGGAGTTATAAGATGGTAACTCACCGATTAGGCCACTATAGATATGATCATTTAAAATTCAAACAAGATGCATGCATCAAAATCATTTTTAACTTTAAGTGTAAGATTTCACAAGTTGACAGTGCCCACAGTTCAAGTTGTAGCTGATTGATGTCTAGTCAATCAATCAGAAGTAATACAGTTCAATTCCAAACAGAACAAATTGCTGTCAATACTGTTCATCTCCAATGAAAGTCCGACTCCCAGTATATCGCGGAGGACTTCTCAGTCCCAAGACCTATTCCACCCAAGGGATACTAGTAAAGAACACCATATGTCATTGTTCCACCAATGTCTAATAAAGAAAGATAATTAATCTCTTTGAGACATGGTTATCTCTGTGTGAGTTGAGTACATCTACAAAATAAAGAGTAGTTACAGAATGATTGTCTCCTATAAACTCCACTTGAAGGTGATGAAAAATTTTAATTTCATCTTATTTTAAGCTATTTCAGTTTGGTCCGTGCCAATCGCCATGTTGTCACGCTGTGCATCTCCATGTAATTGACACCAATTTTAACGGCTATTAACATGCTATCTTCAAGATAGATAGCACAACAGTACTAAAAATCATGTGCATCTATGTACAATGCTCAAGTAATGAGCTCAGACATTAAGCCAAATGTTGAACAACTATTTCATGAACCCTTTTTTTTTATAGTTATCTCCAGAACTTTCAAGTCCCATCATGCTACACAAAAAGATTTCTGACCCCTATTTCCCGAGATGCCTACCCAAAATACATCTCCATAAAGTGACAATTCTTAACATGCATATGTCATGAAACTCGTGTCACTAAGGTTGAAAATGCGAAGCACTATAATACTACACCCTACACTCCAATAGCCAAAACAATTCCTCATAACATCAAATTAATCATGAAACTTCCGTGTAACACCAGTTACACATGCGAAAAGTTACGATTGCCAATTCATTGGTGCCTTCATTAACATTTAAAAGAACATGAAACTCGCACAACCTGCGCGTGTTGTGCATGCGAAGTCACCAAGCCTCCTATCATAATCTTTCCCATAGTGACCAATTCTTAAATGGTCGTGAGGCTCAACCATAAACTCGTGCAGCAGATCAGTCTTGCACCTGCGAAGCCACCATATGTGTCCACCAAAAACCACATAAACACCGACAAGTGGCAGCTGGGACCAGACCCAACCCTCTACCACTTCTCAAAGCAAACCACTTCAGGTACAGTTGTACAATCCATTTTGCTTACATTGTAGGCCAACTCCCCGGCCCAGATGCAATACGAGGTTACCATACATGCCACGCCAGCTACTTTTAGCTGACATATTCCAAGCCCGCATATGTTCCGAGGAGACTTCTATTAGCTTCTCCTCTTCACCAAACTGGGGCTCAAATTTCTTGTTCAGCATTCACAATATTTCTTGTCATCCATAGTTGTTTCAATCTTAATTGACGTGACGAACTGCTGCTGCCGGCACTCATTCAGCTTTTATAAAAAAGCTTATGTTTCAAGTCCAATCCTTAAAGCAGCATCAAATGAGGGGGTTTTCCTCGCAGAACGCTCAATCTAACGTGGCTATCATTCAAAGCATTCGTGAAATACTTGCTCCAAAATAACAATTCTTGGAGAATTGATCTAGCATGACAGCAAAGATAGTTTAACCATTCTCCGTATTTCATGTGCCAAATCAGGCAAAGACCATTTCAGATGTTTTTTCTGTATGCAATTTTACCCAGAATAATTCTTCTTGGTACTCATCTCCGAATCTTTGGTTTTCACACACAAACTCACAAGAGATGGAAAAATGGTACCTTTTGGAAACATCCAAGCTCCCCAGCACAGTTCTTGCTGCACCTCGAAGGTTCACAGCCAAAAATAAACGGACTTTGGGATAACATCCCAATTGTTGTACTCTGCTAGCAATTCAAATTGCAAAAAATAGTGGACCATGATGAAGTGCCATCATAAATCGGTGGATTTGATTTCAGGGTCTGTGTTGGTATCTGGCCCAATATTTAGTTCTGTGTCAGAACCATAAGGCCTCCCTCTTCGTCTCCATCATGACTGTTTTGATTGCTCTTCAAGGTTGTTTGTACTTGGTTATCATTCAACCCGACCTAAGCCATCTCTGCCATGAGGTCATTCAAAGTTTTCAAGTGTTCTCAAGATTCATGTACTGCGTTGAGCAAGGAGCTGAAATTCTTCACATTTGCCATTTGCTTTATTAGCACACACTGAAACATTTCAGTTTCTGGGTTCTGGGACCTTGGTAATTTTCTGAATCATCAATTGTATACAATTCAATTTTGTGAGCCAAATATGTGATAGAAAGATATTTTATCCCACCGCTGTACACCAGTTGTGACGGGCCGGCGGTGCTGCGCTCTCAACACCTAAATTATAGCTCCAGGCTATCCGAAAATTTCCATACCTTTAGCCTGTAAGCAAACACCACAATAGCAACCCCAGAGGTCTCGGGTCCAGGGGGTGGTGAACAGTATCAACCACGCGCCGAGCGTATAATTGTGATTGTGAAGATCCACCTCCACCCCCTGGTGGTGTTACCACCACTCTAACGGTGTTAACCAAACAAATGTGAATTCAGAGAATATTCAACAAATATGATTTTTAACGAGCGGCCAAAATTGCAAACACTAATGAATATTCATAAGTTGTGCTAGCGTTTGGTCTATGAAGATTCAAGAAGTTAAAATCCTTTTTCCTTATTACATTCTAATTAAAAGAAGAGACAAACAAATACACAGGAAAACGTCTTTGTTTCAAAAATATATAATCAGTTTATGCAAGAGATTTATTTATTAAGAATAATAAGACACCACAAAAATGTTCCATACTATTTCAAGGTATTTTCTACTTTGCGGTCTGAATGCAAAAATTGTTACAAGTTCCAGCAAAAATTAACGTCAAATTTGGTAAATGTTTATTATTTTGACTAATGTAGCATGCAGGAGATCCAGAATGAAGTCAAATATTCACTTGAATAAATAAAAACTATTCCTTTGGCAATTTTAGTGAACAATTAAAAACAAATTCCGTTAATCTTTCAATTAAGAAGTTTATTATTAAAGCTAAAATTTTATACCAAATTAATTTCATTTTATATTTAGTGATACAATCCACCAATAATCAATCGATATGATTTTCGTCATATCTGACTGCCTATGCAAGCTAAAACAACTGTTTTGCCAAATGGTTCTCAAGACCTTCTGGAATACCATATATCAACTTGGAGTACAAAATATGAAGTAAGAGGATAGCGAAACAGGCCAAGTAAATGGCCACAAAAAGATCTGTGAATTTGGCAATCTACATGCGAGGAATCGGCGAACTACAAAAATTACATGACAGAATTCGGCATATTTCGTTTTTAAAAATAATCAACCAAACATTGCCGCTTGGACATATAACAATGAATCTCAATCGATCTGCATCGTCCCTAGAAGTTTCAAATGACAGCGCCATCAAGACAATTAAAGTAGGGTGAGCCTGCCTAGCTCCAGGCATAGACTGAGTTTAGTACACGAGTCCAAAATAGTGTCCCTTACACATACTATGCTTGTCCACATACTAATCATTGTGTGAAAATAGCTAAGCTCAAATCGATGTTGTCCCTCATATAAAAAATCACAACTACTTGTTATAAATTCTGGATCCGAAAATGTTGGGTATTAAACAGTTCTAAGGACATGGTACTGTTATCACTGTTAGAAATTTTCCGAATTTACGGAAAGTTTGCAGAAGGCATTTCCAGACTTATTAGGGATTAAATTTACAAATTTATGTCAATAAACGGAACTTTGACAGTAATTTTAAAGAAAATTTGTTGATATTATGAAAAAAAGTGTATTTTAAAGAATTTTCCGTAATTTAAAAATACGGAACGAAAAAAAAAAGTCTGGGAAATTTGCTGCCAGAAATTTCTTGAAATATTTCAGTAAAGAAAATTGTTGATGTTTGTAGTTTTATGTTTTCTAAAACAGATTTTCGTAAAATTTCCGAAGTAAATCTGTTTTCGAATTTACGGAAGGAGAATTTCTAACAGGGATATGCATAAAATATTTTGAAATCTCTGAGCACTGCGGGTCAGCATATGATGAGTGGTGGACTATTGGACCATCTCGTGCCATGTTTTATTCGGCATTATATAAATGCCAAAACAATTTCTTACTGGTGATGAATGTATGTTTAATGCTTATTTTGAAACCAATCGACATTTTACCAAAAAAAAATGACTGCGTGAACAATAGATCAGGCCCTCTTCGACAGATCAGTTCGTGCTGAAAAGAATTTATTGAATAACAAAATAATACCAATAGTGTCAACAAATATGATTGCTAGCTTATTTTTCATGTGATGAGGAAACAACAGCTGACAATACTAGAAGAAGAGCTCGGACCCAGGACAACCATCATCGTTACCCTCACTACATAAAGATTTGACAACTTGGTACTTGCTATGGACCCTCTACATCAAGCTAGGTAGGTAGGTACTCGCAAATTTGTGGTATCACTTTTTTTCAATAGGGCCAATTTAGTTTACACAGGTGTCATTTATTTTTTTTAAAATACTCCAATATGTTAAATGATGGCAATTGTCAGTCTAGTCATTAAGGATTTCCAAAAAGATAGTTGTACCATCGCTGACATGGTTTTGGAGTTAGCGGGTAAAAATGGCTCAAAATGGTAAAAAAGGAAAATCGTCAAGTTCTATTGTACAGTGGTCACACATCGGAGTTGACTCCAATGTGGTAAAAAATGAAAGACGTTGTTAATCTAGCTTAAGTATGCCAAAAAATATGGAATAGTTGTACCATATGCAATTCCAGGGTACCATGTTATGCGACAAAATAGGTCATAGGGCAACGTAATCCATTGTGTGACCAAAGTTCTTTGACCCTTATATCCGTAAGTAGCATTTAACATAATCAAAACTTTACTTTTTAGGAGTCCTCCTACCTCAGACAAAATTGGCAAGTATTTAAATATAAATCAGATTAACTTTTAAGGTGACCCTGTACAAATTTGAGATTGACCTTTTTTACCATTTTTGTCATTCTTACCCTGATAACTCCAAAACCAATAGTCGTAGGTGGCACAACTACTAGTATTTTGGATCTGTGATTTGATGGACAATATGGCATAATTTCGACATGATCGGGGCATTTTAAAAATTTGACCCCTGTGTAAACTTAAATTGGCCCTATTGAAAAAAAGTGATACCACAATTTGAGAGTTTACTTACCTAACTAGCATTATGTAGAGGGCCCATACTAAACTTACAAAGTGTTTAACCTTTTCTGTAGTGGCGGGACGGGAGTGGGGGGGGGGGGGGGGGGTATAACGAACGAAAAACTCTTTAAATAAAGGCCCTCTGATATTCTGCTCCTGCTCTATACGTAGTAGCTCCAAGGATGACAGTAAGTCGCTGAGTCAAGTAGTCGGTTTTGCGAGCTGTCCATGGATTCACATTGTAATGAAAGAAATGATAAGAATAGAATATTGATTTTAAAAAATTTGAATTTTTCACAGTTTTGTGGTAATTGTCTATGAAACTACACCTGCCAACAACAAGGAATGCTCAAAATGCGTAGTATCATAAAATAAGCGGATTTTGAATTAGAATTGGGATCGTAGATTGACTAACGACAGAGCTGGACCTGCTATTTATGTACGTCCATGATGAAATAGTGCCACCTCTATAGAAAATAACCTCTAACTTGCACTTGCATGAACAATCAAAACAACTAATAGATGAGGTATAGTACGTACATGGTGATATTCCGGTTATTCTATTGGAGGCCGTCAGAGCTGTTGAATTAGTATCGGAGATCCCAGATATTAATTATTCTAATACAAAACTACTTCGTTTGCGACACATAGAGCTTTCGAGCTTAAACCATTCCATGAATAGTTTACTAGTTAGTTACCCATGCCAACGTGTAAAATCTCAAAATTTGAAAATTGGGGGCGCTCTTCAAAAAAATGTGCTTATTGCTTTAAAATCACGGCGCGGCGTTCAGCAGAAGAATCAGTGTTCCGAAGAAAATCGGGCCTACTTAATGACTGCGAATACGTAAAGCTATCTAACCCACAAAATTCAGTACACTTTACATCAATGTAACAGCACTCATAAAAATCATTTTAAAAGAAAGTGACTGTATCTTTGATTATAATGAATACCCGGCCTTGTATCTAGTCGCTCTGTACTAGAGTCACTCCTAGACCGTGTCGGATGCATTATTATATATCACGCCAGCCATCCGCGAACTACGTCTATCCTCACAATCTAACTAATTCTTAAACTCCACCCCACTTTAATTCTTTATATCCGAACTACAATCTTAACTAACTTATAGATAGATAGAATAGTATCAGGTATCGGAGGTATGCCCCAGAATGCTAACTACCCAGCACACTTCGCCCTGACTATGATAGGTAACTTTCGATTCGCCTTCGTGTCGTCGTGTATGAATATGATCCAGCTTCTGAAGGGTTCATGTATTATCCTGACGGACTCGGTGTGTCTATATCTAGACAAATATGACATATCTTGAAAAAAGTGATCAAATAAATTTACCCCATAGCCACATTGGCCCTTTTTTCTGGGCATTACTCCTTTAAGCATTACCACTTATTTGACCAAAAACATGCCTGTAAAACAATTTCCCGTAAATTTACGGAAGGGGGAAATTTCGGCAGCAAGCTTTCCAGGACATTAGGGTAAATTTCACAGAAATTTCTGTGCACATTAAAGGAACTGTGACAGTAAATTTTACAGAAATTTGTCTCATATTATGGAAAAAAATGTGTATTTTTTAACAGAATTTTTCCTAATTAAAATAAAATACGGAACCAAAAAAAAAAAAAAGCAGGAAATTTTGGCTGCCAGAAAATTTTGGAAATATTTCCGTAAATGAACATTTTTATGTTTTTGTGTTTTTATTTTATTGTTTCTAAAACAGCTTTTCCGTAAATTTCGGAAAAATCTGTTTTAATTTACGAAATTTTTAAACAGTAGACAGTAACCTTATTATCATTTCGGGGGGGGGGGGGGCGTTTGCTTAGTTGGGCCGCCCGTGCATTCAAATGGGATCCGTGGATAGGGGAAAAAAAGATGACTACTGATTCAAAAGACTGTAGCTCGGTCTATACTTAACCGATTGGATTATTTTGCTTTAATTAAAGAGAAGGAAATAGATTTCCTCATTATACACCATTAGTTTTAGATATGTGTTATTTTGAAAAATTCAAAATGGCGGACACAATCAGGGTCACGTTTTTTTTTTGACTCGCCCTGCACGATTAAGTACTAATTTTAGAGGAAAAAATGTGTAAAAAATTTTACGGGAAGTCCTGGAATCCATTCGCCACAAAACCCAGTAAAAATAAAGCTCTTACAGGATTCATTTAAGTGGCTGTATCTTCTATACTTTTCCTACAACACACTGTACATTTAAAGTATAGACACCGTAAAAATGTTGATGTCCGTCAGTGATGTTTATTCTCCACACATTTACTCTTTGTATAACTCGCTAACTATTAGGTTTTTAGGTGGTTTGATTAATTTATACAGTATGCTGTAATTGGTACCGGGTTTTATGGCAGAATTAAATGACAGGATTTTTCGGTATATAAAAAAATTTCCAGGTTTTTACAGAACCCTTTGATTCTAAAATTTGTGTGGCCAAATAAAATATTTTCAATTTAAGAACCTCGGAAGGGTGCTTTACATAACTGTAAGGGTTACTAGAGTTTAAGGTTCTACAAAAGAACGTTTCTATGAAGACCCAACGATGGGGGGTTTTGTAGAACCAAAAAAGGTTCTGTAGCAAGAAAATGGTTCTTTTGGGGTTCTTAAACCTAGGAACTTAAGTTATGTTAATATAAAGCACGATTCCAGAGGCTTTTTTTGTGTAGAACAGAAATGATGTTTTTGGGGGGGTGGGCACGTGTGCCAACGACAATTATTTTAGAACAAAGGGTTTATTCTATACCGTTCACTGAAACACATTACAAAAAAAAAAACTGTACTAGCATACTAAATTTTCGAGGCTTTTCATAAAACTTTTAAGTTCTTTATAGAAGTTATAGGGCTAAATACAGGACAAAAAGATTCTTCTGTTGTACATTTATGGAACTTATGTTCTAAGAGTGAATCCGGCATCAAATTGGCCCATTAAAAATGAGTAACAAACAAGCCTAGTCTTAAGGTCAGTGGTTTTAAGATTAAAATATAAAAAATTTGCGGTATTTTATATGGCACTTTTAACATAAGATCAAAGTGCTTTTACATTTATTTCGCTTGCTACTAGGAAAGAAAATCCGCACAGAATATTTTAGTTTCATTTTAGTTTTAGCCTGTTAGGCGCACCCACACCTATCTACTAGATCGTCACATGATCGTGAATTCCCTTAACAGCTCCCCAGATTTCGTTTGGGGCGACGAGCGAGAAATATGAAATTAAGTACAATGTATCTTGCCAGGGATACAAACCACGTTGACGACAGTGGGGGTCGAACTTACGATTTTTCGGTCTAATGATCACGAGTCCTGGCTTTTTCCACTTTTCAGACACGAGTGCTCTCAAAGATGGCTCAAAAGCCACTAACTTATGGTTTCAAACGGGATTGATACATAGGTCTGCCAGAGTTTGTTTTTAAAGGGTTTTTTTAAACAAGCCTTTTTTGCAAGAGGATTTCAATACGACCAGGTATATCGTTTATGGAAGTGTTGTATCGTTATCTTCGTCTTACGTGTGGTATTTCCGTGCAATGTAACGGGACTGCCGGAAATAATCGTTACCAGGAATTAGCATCCGAATCAACTCTGGTAGTAGTCCCATATGTACATTCCCTGTCAGTGACTGACCCTTTGCTAACATATTTAGACTCTGTGAATGATCGCAAGAGTGAGTAAGGATTTTGGTAAAAAGACCATTGAGAAATCGAGGCATTGACAGAGGACCATCGTTCCCCTTTTTACGGTTAATTGGCCTTGAATCTCGATTATATGTTCTCTTTCCGACGGATTGGACGGCACTTCTCCGGGATTTGCTTTAGAGAAATGCCCGTTTGTTTTTTCAAATTATCCCGGCATCAAATTTATTTATTTGATTCTTTTATTTATTTATGTCTTTATTTATTTAGATATTATTATTTATTATTTATTATTTTCATCAGGTAAATAAAAGCTAAAAACAAGGAATTTAATAAAGATTGAAAGGATAGAAGAATGAGTTATCAAGGAAGAGAAACATTGACATAGAAAACTCTCAACAAGCAACATACCAATTCCAGCTTGCACTTCGGAATAGATTTACGCCACTAGACGACCTTGAAGAAGATGCGCCATTTGATGACGTATATGAACAAGTTATATACCAGCATTATTATGGAGGAAGTTACCAGCATTATTATACAGAGAAGCTAGCCAAGGGTCCAAAAGAAACGATAAACAACACTGCTAGTTTCAAGGAGGAGATTCATAAGCTGAATGAACAGTCCTAAGCTCTCAAACCCTTCAGACAGAGGTCAACATTAAGAAACCCACTTGAGTATACAGAACTAAATAAAGCAATACGGAAGATGAGAAGAAGGTAAAATTACAACATCGGACTAAGACGGTGAAGGAGGTGCTGGAAAACAACAAAAAGGACCAAAAACCATCAATAGGAAACTCGAGGGAGGATGAAAGCTTTTGTCATCAGTGAAAACAAAGTTACCGATAAAACAAAAAATACAGAAGCCATTGAGGATTTGTATGGAGAACTCTACAATACTGATATACCAGACCAGAGAACAAAGAAGACTGTAACAAAAAAGCTGACAGTGTACCACCCATTATGAATGAAAAAGTAAAGAATGTTTTAGATCAGATGAAGAAAGGAAAAGCTGTTCTTCATGTTCACTGCCGACATAGTGAAACTGGAAGGAGAGGATACCATAAACCATTTGCACGATCCCCGAAATGCATCTCGTTTGGTGCCCATTTCCATCCGGGAACTTATACCAGCCTCAAGTAGGCTAAAAACATACGGTTAGGAGCGTAAAGAAAAACCAGAAAACTTACCCTATCTGTGACGTTGCACTATAGTTGTGTAATCGTCCGTCAGGTGACAAGTAGGGCACAGTTACGATCGAAAATATCACGTTTTGTCGTGAATTTCAACACCATTGTTTTTGTTCCATAGATATTCTTCTACATTTTTGTAAGATTAACTTCACGTGAAAAGGTACTTTGTATTGTAATTTTAGGCACTGTTCGGCGACGCGAACGAACAACAAATTGGTACAAGTTCCCGGATGGAAATGGGCACCATACGAGATGCATTTCGGGGATCGTGCAAATGGTCTATTGAGATCTTGACAAAATTGCTCAACAGGATTTTTCAACTAGAAGAAATTTCCACCCAGTGGAATGAATCCAAGTCATTATATTATTTAAGAAAGGGGATAGAAAAGACATAAACAAATTATAGACCCATCAGTTTGCTACCTCACATACTCTTCACTAGACTCATCCTTAGAGTCCAAAGACAGCTAGATGAGAACCAACAAAGGGAACAGGCAGGCTTTGGAGAAGGATTTAGAACATTAGATCACCTACACACCTTAAGCCAGATCATTGAAAGGGCAAAGGAATATCGTTTCAACAAGTTTGCCTAGGCTTTGTTGATTATGAGAAAGCGTTCAACAGTTTCGACCATCAGTCTCTAAGACTTCTCTATTTGATGCAATGGAGAAGCAGATAAGCGATGGGAAATACATCAGTCTCATTAAAGCTATTTACAAGGATCCCAGTACCAGAATTCATCTAGAGAATACTACCGCCAATGCTTTCAAAATCCTAAAAGGAGTGAGTCAGGGTGATCCAATCTTTCCAAAACTCTTTACAGCAGCCACGGAGGATGTCTTCAGGAACCTGGATTGGGGTTCAAAAGTTATAAAAGGAATCACAGTAGATGGGGAACATCTGACCCATTTAAGGTTTGTAGATGACATTTTCCTTGTCAGTCGAGACCCCGGGAACTACAGACAATGATACGCGAGCTGAATGTAGAGAGCAAGAAGGCAGGACTCAACATGAGCATCAAGAAGGCTACAGTAATGATGAGTAACAGGCTGCAAGACCACGCAATTACAGTTGATGGCATGATAATTGAAAGGTAGATAGCTACATATACTTTGGACAAAACGAAGCAGCAGCAGAAGTGCGCAGAAAATTACATCTAACTTGGATGAAATTTGCGAAACTCAACATCATCAAGGATCTCCCACTCTCTCTTAAAAGTCAGACCAGTGTATAATCCTCGTTTTATCATAAGAGACTTGAATAACAACTATGAGATTAGAGAAGAAGCTTAGAGTGATAGAATAAAACAAAAGTCAGGGACATTAGACAGGAAATAAAAACAAAGACATGGAGATGGGCAGGCCACCTTGCAAGACGTCATGATAACAGATGGACACATAAGATTACAGAGTGGATCCCAAGAACACACCAGACAAAGAGGCAGACAGAGGAGGTGTTGGGTGGATGACGTCAGAATTTGGAAGTGTTTCATGGATGCAGCATGCACAGGATAGAACAAAATGGAATGATGATGAAGAGGCCTTCCTCTTCTGCAGTGGAGCGAAATAGGCTATAGATAGATACAACAGCTAACAGGCAGCATATCGTTGAAAGGCGTTAACTTTACAATATCAAAATACAAAATAGACCTTCACACAATTTTGGACTCTGAAGAAAGCTACTACTTTTCTCATTTACACTGTGAAATCTTAGGGTTAAAGGATGTTTGATTAGGAAGTTATGAGCGAAAATGTGTCCCATTTTGGTCGATCAATATTAATTTTACACAATACTCTTTGGGCTTGAAATATCGGCGCGAAACTTTACAGATGGAGTTTTGGGGTGAAGGCCATTCTATTAAGATGAAAATTTTATATACTTAAATCGGGTCATCCCCCTTTAACCACAGGTATTTCGTTTTTGAATGACGAATGGGATAGTGGAGTTCCTGTAACGATTGGTACGCATTTTTGAAAGCTCAAATCTTGTGCTATACCTGTACAGGTATCAAGACGTATCGTTAAGTATACAGCAAAGCGAGGACACGAATTTTGACCTCACTTCGTCAAAAATTCCTCGCTTTGTTGGTGTTTATCTATACTTCAGTCCTCGCTTTGAATGTGGGAACAAACACAAACACACACACACACACCTACACACCCCCCCCCCCCACAACACACAGGATAAGAAAGCTGCGATCCTGAGTCCTTTGCAAGTTGTAGGACAATGCACACAGCGTATGGCAGTAGTTGAAATTGCCAAGTGTGGGTTTGAATTGTTGTCAGACCAACCTTACTCACCAGATCTGGCTCTGTCTGACTATCACCCACCTGTTTCCTTAAATGCTGTATTCGTGGTGGCCATTTTTAAACTGATACTGTAGAGGCCTATTTGGAGACCTACTTCCAGGAAGGGATAGCGAAGTGTTTTGAAGTAAGAGGGAACTATGTTGAAAAGTGTCAAAGAACCTCCTACTCTGTCTTCTTCCTTGTTTGCTTTTTGTTTCTTTTGTCATCATCTTTACGTGTGTTTTTGTGGCTATCCTTCAATGAATTATCTGGAATTCCAGAAGCTACCTTCAGTAAATTACCAGGAATTCCAGACATACCTTCCGTAAATTCCAGGAATTCCTAGATACAAAATGTAAAAAAAATGGTAGGGTTTAGAAAGTGTCTTGAAATATTATTTTTTCCGGAATTTTCCTCTGAAAATCGTTAAACACACCGGAATTCCGTCACCCTTTATACCTAAAATGGCTTGAAATTCCCACCCCATCTTAGACATTAAATTCTGGAATTCAAGCTTACAAAAAGTGACCAAAAGTCTGGAATTCCCGCGCCCTCTATAGGGGGCCCGGGGCATTTTTTTTGGAATAGCTCAATGGCATCTTTAATGAAAAAAGAAATGATATAAAAAATTCAAACTAAAAAATTAAAATTTTTTATTTTTCAAACAAAAAAATAACGACATTAGGTTAAGTTGGTTTTAGAATCAATTCTATCGTCCTGTAACCTTTTCAATTTGGAAGCATGAAAATCGGGACAAAACAAAGTGAAAATACACTCAATGGTTTCCAGAGTTGAATCCTTTAGGGCCAAAGTGAAAAAATGTATTATGGTGTATTAATTAACCAATCGTCTTACCAGACCCTCTCCGGGTCTGTGGTATAAACGACTGGTAATGAGGACTACAATCTCTCTGAGTGGTGCGTTATTTTGAATTTTGTCAATAGGTAGCCAAGTGGGTTCGTCGTATGAAGGTATATGGGTGGCCATGGGTCAAAAGGTGTCAGTGCAGTATTAAAAGAACCGATGCCCAAGGTCCAGAGAGGGCCCAGTGATTGATTTTTTTAGGATTTTAGTTTTTGATTTTTTTGTATATACAATGTGCTCGTGTGGGGGAGCGACGGTTGCTGAAAGTTGCCCATTCCAAATAACTAAATAAGTTTGATGTATGGTCAATTGTGAACCTATTTGCGCCTGAATCCGAAACGATAGAGCCGAGGGATGGGGGCTGGGGGATTAGTCACTTCTTCCAAGCTTTTTTGGCAAATACTTTAACCCCTTCGTGATTTGTTTATTAGGTATTCGTTTAATAGACAATACCAAACACAAAACTGTACACACACACACAACAAACACAACCCACACACACCCCCACCACACACACACACACACCACACACACACACACACACTTTTTCGCTTTGCTCAAACGAATGAAATCAGCTTCTCTAACACAATTGGGTTTATTTTCATTTGTTAGTTTATTTTCATATTAGGAAATTCTATATATGCAAGGTTTCCAGTGTAGCAAAGTTAGTTATGGAACCCAAAGTAAACCTAAATGCTGTTGATTTTATAGTGAGAGAAAATATAAAAGTTTGGGTTAGCGATAGGTACGATAATTCTGTGACGCATGAAATGGACAGTATAAATAAAAACACAACCATGCTCCCACGCACCCACACCCCACATTGGTAGCGGAATTTCCTTCCGGTAAATTTCCACGTAGTGAACGTTTCTGCAGCCAATTCCCAGAAAGTTTCACATAAATTAAGGGAAGTACAAAGAAATGTATGATGTGTGAGAGTGGGAGAAGTGGTGTGGATATGAGTTTATAATGGGGTTGTAGAGGCCATACTTTTGTTTTTCGATGGACGAACCGAAGAATTTTTTAAAAACACCCGCCTTGTGAACTCGCTAATATGTAAACAGTGAAATTTCACTCTCAGAAAAGAGTGACCCGCTTGCACTCCAAACTGAGTAGTTCAAGATCAAATTTCTTCTCAAAAAAGAGTAAAATCAGTCCAAAATGAGTTAATCCAATATTTTGGAGTGATTTCACTCTTTGTTTGAGTGGAACTTGTTTTAAAGTACAAAACCCCTCATTTTGGAGTAGTTACAACAGGTTCCACGCTTTGGGAAGTGAAATTTAACTCGTTTTACCTTGAGCGCCATGGCATCCAATGGTATCTAACCATCCATGTGATAATGTTTTGGTGGAGTGGGTCGGTTGAGTGGATGATAGTTGTGATTGTCGATTAGCCATTTTCGGAAGTTTTTGTGAACATATGGAACATTATACAAGAACTAGTAAGGGAATATACCTTTTCACAGGTAGCATTGTTAAGAATTCCCTCCTTGTTTAATTTAATTTTAAACGCAATGAAGAAGAAAGAAAAGTGCAACAACAAACCACACTAACAAACAATTGGGGAATGTCGCCAAAATGAGTACACTCTAAAAACCCGTGGAGAAATTCTGGACCAAAGTTGTGTTTAGAGCGGTTAACGTTTAGCATTTAAACCACAAAATTTGTGGTAGTGGTTCAAATACTCAACTTAAGCTATCTAACAAAAGTTGGGGTGTATATGCTAAACGTTAACCATCTAAAACACAACTTTGTCCAGAATTTCTCAAAACATATAGAGTATAATAGTCTCTAACAAATGCTGAGTATACTTGGGACACACTACCAATTGAAATGTTACCAGTCTGCGATCCATTCAAGTGATCCGTGTAAACAGAGGGTATCTAATTTGAATTGATTTCAAAATTGGACTCATCGGTTGTGAAATAAGTCAAGATTTGGAAGATTGACTAACATTTTACTTCTCAAAACCTCTTTAGTCTTTTTTTAAGGAATTCTTCAGTACTTTACCCAAAAAAATGACGGGAATTTATTTGTAAAAATAGAAAAATTTAGACCGCGTTTGTGCCAATAACCATAGATGATCTGAAAAATGTCTTCGTGTACCATTTAATTATACGATGGTGCCTCAAAAGATAATTTGACAAAAACAATCGATCCAGCTGGTACGGTTAGTAGATTTATATTCGTGGTATGGTAACTTTTCATTCTATGCGCTATATTTATCGGCCCATGCCCTTCATTGAGTATTTATGAGCGACCGTTTAACGTAAGATGCGCTGACTGCAGGGGAACGAGGCTTTAATCGATAGAAGAGGTGTATGGGTTTCCAGTCCATCTTCCTGTTAGTTTACTAGTATGTCCAAAATAAATTTCGAGGAGTACCGTGACTCACAAGTTTACTGAATTTTAAAGCTGTAATTGATGAAAATCAAAAAGAATTCCACTAAAAATTTTGAGCAATCTATACTTCAAGAAATATGCTAGGATGTTTCTTGAATAGAGTGCTCATATCCATTGCTGGCAGAAAACATAAACAGGCCACGCGTTGTCTTAGTAAATTCAATTTAGCCAATATGGCGTATTGATTTTTAAAAATCTTGTTTTTCAGTTGGTTAAATGTTGAACATAACTTATATCAAAATAATTTATTAAGCTTTTATTTGATTGGTTATGTATTGTTTGTGTGTTTGGTCTTTGCTTACCATATTGAAATTCAGTACAGAGAAACATTTTTGAAAAAAAAAAAATGGGGACAACAAAAAACATTCAAGCCACTATCACCAATGTGCCCAATGGATTTAATAAGGGTTTGAAAAAAAAAAAAAATGTTGGTGTTTTTATTTGTTTGGTTGTTAAGTTTTTGTTTGTTTTGTGCATTTACCAATCATGAAGTAACATGAGCATCGAACGTATGAATTGTAAATTGTTTAAACATAGGGTGGCCGCGTTCCGTTAACTATATAGCACATCATTTACCATATATGGACTCGTCTAAATTCTAGGTGGTTAGATAAATAGCGGAGTTCTTCCGACTTTGTCATTGGCTATCTATCACTATCTCCTATTTGTCCCTAATTCGGCCTGTGTACGGCCAACTTTGCAGTGCAAAACTGTACAACCAAACAGCACCAGTATGCCAGTGTGCACCTGGGATAAAAGGCCTGTGACACCGTCATCCACTTTAAGACAAATCAGAGAGCTTGTTTGGTGAATATAGAGGATGTTCTCCTGTATCTGTGTGTTTTTAATGGTGTTTTTGAGGACATAAACCATTAAGAAGGAATAACAGTTTTCTTGATAAATGGGTAGTACTCGCCCGCTTATGATCATTTCTGTTATAGTTAACAGTAATACTTTCGATTTTTTGACGACCTTCTTTTGTGGTTTCGGGTTGAAAATACGTGCCATTTAGCTTGGTTGTAGGTCCAGTACATGAATACAATAGTGGTTTGTATTATGCCATGCCATTTGGCACGTTTTAACCCTAAACGAGGGGTGGTATTTAAATACAAAACTTTGAGCACTAATTACCAATTTTGACCGATACCGTTGGATTTTCTCCTCTTTCCAAGAGGAAAATATTCGGCGGCAATGTTCACTTCAATAAGCCAGTCTTTACTTTGTTTTCGGTTCTTTACTTTGCGTTCTTCAGAATAATGCAACCTTATTATCACCTGCCCACCGAAAGCTGCAAATGCAATTAGCTTTTGTAAGTACATCTAACTGGTGAAACCAATGAACTATAATTGTTTTCGGAAGGCTTGCGTGACGTTAGGCTGTGTTTTAAAGTTTCCTACAAATCGTTATATTGACAGTAAAACGTTTTCACCGATTTTAACAACAGGTATAACATGTGTTTTAACGGTTACCCTTCAAATCAGGAAAAGAACTTTTAGAATAAGTCATTTATAGGTTTCCCAGAAAATTTCATACTTTCATCTTTGAAATTCATAAAAGACAACCATTGATCCCGTCACAAATATCGCTGCGCCATAAACGCGATTTTTACTCATTATTATAAAACTCATTATGCCATTCGTCAAAAAATTGCAGTCCATTCGTGTCACATATTTGTTGAATTGTAACGAACAAAATCCGTCTTTTCTTTTCATTTTAAAATGTTGGTTATTTAAATTTGCTAGGTTCAAAAGAATATTACGCAATTCAAGAAAGTCTTTGCGCTTGTCTCAGCCCATGTTTTTAGCGCTTGTCCCTGTTGGTCATTTGTATCTCTAAAATAAAAGACATACACAAAGTGATTTTCATCTGCTATGTTTTGTTATTGTTATTTTAACATGAAAATGGTTCTGATGGTTGGATCGAGCGAAAGACATACTAAAGGTGTTAGAGAACTTAAAGGTTTCTTAAAATAGCACCTTGGTGTTTCTTTATGGTCATTGGTTCAACAGATCTCGAGATATGTAATTTCCCAGTACTATTTTTTTATCTTTCAGTGTTTATTGATTTATATTCATTGAAGACAGCAAATCAATAGAATCACAAAGGCAGCAGTAAAACAAATTACAGGTAAACATACAGAAAGGTAGCACAAGTCGGAAAAAAAATCAAAAAAGAATGTTGATCATGCAGCCACATTCAAAGTCTAAAAATCAAACCTCCATTTACGAAAATGAGAAGAAAGTTTACCCTTCTTTTTAGCTATATAATATTCAGTTTTCTCTGTTAGTTTTAATATACACTCTACAACTCACAAAATAGGCTTTTTGTTTTGAAACCTGCACACATAAATATATACCTAACACATAAAAAGATATGAGTTAAGAATTTATCACCTTCCTTTCAACACCAATATTTTGTCGAATGTTGAAATAGAAAAGTCATGTCATGTTTAGCCCTAATGGTGTTGACGATCTCCTCCCAATAGGTTTCACCATTTCACAGTTACAAAACACATGGGTAATCGTTTCAGGGAATTTCTTACAGAAGCACCAATCTGGGAAGTCCCTTCTCTTGATCTTAAAAAAGAACATCATTAAACGCAATTTGCCCCTTGAATGTTTTGAAATAAAATGACCTAATGCGAGAATCAATAGAACATTTAAAATTCCGCAGATGATTTTTTTCCCATCCAATGCAAACGTATCGGTCAGTAATTCTTATCCAAAAAGAGAGCGCACTTTTTCAGTAACACACTTATCAATCAAAATAGAATAAGCATACCTCGGTATTTTCTGAGTACTAAGAAGGTCTTCAACAACACTATTAACAACGTTCATATTATTCGAAAAGGGGGTTTCAATCCAAGCAGTGGGGATACTTTTCATCAAAATGTTATATTTTTTTCTACCCTTATGAGAAATGTTAAAATCAAGAATTAATTCCTCAAATAATTTACAACCTGGGTGCGGAGGATTAATTAAGTCATTAATAGAAAAAATCCCTTTATCACACCAATCCTCATAATAGAAGTACTGCTTGGATTTGGATCTTATATTCCTGTTAAACCATAAGCTCTGGCAAGCCCCCAAATCAGAATAATTGATACCACAAGCATTTTTCACAGCTTTTTCACGGAGTTCTAAGAGAATCCGCAATTTGAGTATTATTCAGCTTATTCAATATGTTCTCTGGGGCATATGATAACCATAACATATCCCTATGGTCTAATGAAGACCACTCAATTGTTTTCCATGAACTGACATAATCGTCATTTCCCAGTACTATTTGATTTCAATCGCGCGTTTTGGTGTTATGAACAAATATTTTAATCACGGTGGTTCATGTGTTAGAATGTCTATATTTGTGGTCAGAAAATACAACACACTGATTTTTCCCCTGTGGAGATCGATTCTGCAGATAAGACATAAGATCGTGACGTAAACGTTACTGCAAGATTAACGGTTCAGAAGAGAGTATCAAGACTTCAACTTGTTTTAAAGGGACATAATGGCATGAAAAAAATGACATAATGAAAAGGACCCTTACTGAAATCACTTCCACGAGTTTGAAAACAATTTGGATGTTTACATTCTGTAAAAACAGTAAAAACAAGAAGAGTTCCAGGGGGGAGGTGGCAGTTTGTGGCAATTTCTGGAACAGAAAAGCAAGGTGTTCACATCACATACAGAATTTACAGTGTATCTAGCATGTTTTGCGTCACAATTCAAAAGCATTCAGACCGGGTTTCAGACATTGTACTTCGGGCTTGTAGTAAGATATTGATCTGGCAAGTGAAAGGTGGATTAGCCGGGATTAGCACATATACAATAGCAATGGTCTGTGAGCTGATGACAACATGCTTTTCAAGTTTGGTAAATGCTGGCAGTAATGTCAGCATCCTTGTTCCAGAAATTGCCACAAACTGCCACCTCCCCCCTGGAACTCTTCCTGTTTTACTGTTTTTACAGAATGTAAACATCCAGATTGTTTTCAAACTCATGGAAGTGATTTCAGTAAGGGTCCTTTTCATTATGTCAATTTTTTTCATGCCATTATGTCCCTTTAAGTTTGTCGGGGAGCGAGCGATGTCATTGATCACGAAATATCATTTAAGACGCCGAACTTACTTAGAGATTATGGAACCAAACTGAGGTGAAAGAAAGAAATATGAGGTGAAAAAAGGAAAACGAGGTAAAAGAAAGAAAGACAGGTAGATATATAGGTAGTTTATGGTAAATTTTGCTGATGTTATAGGCCTAACTCTTAGCCATGGTCTATACATGCACCACATGAGACGAACTATACTGAGCTAAATGTGAAATTAATGACCAAAGACGAAATTGCTAAATACATTCAGTTGATGGGCCATGGATACGACGAAATTACATTAATTTGGACGAAAATGTATGAAAAGAAAGTTATTTTTATTGATCAAATGTTGAATACAATTGACCAAAGACGAAAAAGTTTTAAACAAACGCACGTTTCAGTTTTTGTGGGAGGAAAAACAAGTTAACGAGATATGAAATATAATGAAAAAACTAGAACCTATAGATATACATTATGAACATTTGACAAAAAGGTCGCAAAAATAAACATAAATTAACAAAGAAAGACACGACATAACATGAAATCGATCTTTTTGATTGGTATATTAATGTTTGAATGATGAACCAGGCTGATTGAAGGGTTAAAATATGCGATAAATTGCGACAAATAGGCAACACTGGAACGCGTTGGATGAATTGGACTCCAGGATTGACGACACCAACATTAAATATATTGAAGTGAAGATGAAAATGGTGAATGCATATTGAAATAAAACTTCTGTTTAAGGCACATCATTTCTTCTCGCGACGAAAGTAAAATATGTTTTCTAATAATACCAAAGATGGTATGAAATTGCATGAGGAAACCTACGCTTAACTGTTGTTCAGTTATTTCTGTCGAGGGTATAGTGAGAGTAAAAAGAAGTTTCGATTTCAAGAACACGATACCTCTAAAAACGCGTTTGAAAGCTAAATACATTCATGAAATACTTTTAAAAGCCGATTTTCATAATTATTGTAAACGTATGTTGGCCAGACTGATTTATGAAGAGTCACGTGACAGTGAAACACGTTAATTATCCTATTTACATATTATAAACGTTTATTGCTCAGACTAATTTACGAAGAGTCACAATTTACAATTTTCGTGAATGTAACGCTTTTGGTATAATAAGATTCATACATTCCAAGCCACTAGAATTATAATAAACATTAAAGATGTCCGCTGGGCCCTGTTTTAAACCGTAAAATTGTACTTACAATTTTTTTAGGTCTTGCAAGTTGAGTAATTTTGAAATTAAGGTAAGCATACATTAATATTGTTGTACATGTTCGCTGGGCCCTTTCTAAACGCTAAATTAATTTAAATTCTTAGGTATTGCAAGTTGAGTAAATTTGAAATTAAGATAAGCATACAATAATATTGTTGTATATGTTGTACATATACATTTAAGCCGACGATTGGTTGATTTCAGTTATTTTTTTGCTTAAACGATTACATTGGATTCAATAAATGGTGTAGGAACCTTCCAAATGTGGATTTTCTCAGCTTAAGTATTTATTTATTTATTTACTATCATCATTATCCAGGGTGACCCGATTCAGCTAGCCACTGTTCTACCACGGGGCCCTGCAACTTTACATGTTAAAATATTAAAATATACACTAGGAATGTACAATATAATTTAATCTAAAAGTAAACATGCAAAAGCATGATATAATCACATAAAAGAAAAGGAAATATACAACGTAAGTTTGTAACATTTAAAGTAAAATTAAAATACATAATTTTATAATCTAAAAATAAAGGAATATACAATGTAGTCTTAGCTTTAAAATTAACAACAGTGAATAAATAGCACAAGTTACTGTAAACACATCAGCACATGCACCATACAACCCGTAAAACAACATATATGCAATGGCATACATGTACATTTTCCAAGTAGATTCCTTGGATGCCCTAAGAATAACGTATTGAATTAACAACATGACCCTTTTTCTTAAAATGTCTTGTTTGTCGTATCATAATTATGAACTTATCCATCCACTTATTCAAGGCGAAGCGAATGCCGTTCTATCGGATACCAGGATATTGGTAATGCGATGACCCACTCGTGCTCATCGAAAAGGGATTTTACGCGCACGCACCTATCTTCGGGATAGCGGGAAATTCTCCATGCTTTTTCCTCCAATTAAAAAAAATGTTTTATGAATCATTATGATTATATTGTTCTATTAAAAACCAATAATGTATTATACATCTACATCAAAAAACACAAAGACATTGCGACATTATACTAAAAATTTGATTACATCTGGATCCGTTTCTTTATCCTGAATTCCGCTTATCAAACAACGTATTTTCCGTTATCAAATTACGCCATAACAGGACTCAAAATATCATAGGTAACAGAGGATCAAAATCAAAAAGAGTTATTATATTTTGCCTAATTTGTTAGCTTGTTTTAAAAATATGCAATTATGTATGCTTTACTTGGGAAAAACTGAAAATACAATATTGAAGTGCAAAAATACGGGATCATCCTTTACACTTGCAAGAGAAGCAATTTAAAATATTAATTTTACATTTGAAAGAGTTCATAAAATGATTGAGATTTTGATTAAATCCGCATACGAAAACAATCGAAAACCAAATTTACATCAACTAATGTAGTCAAAAAATAAATAATTTACTTCTATTTATTGGTTCACTTACCATTTACGAACCCGATTTTGACACCCCTGTGTTTTTTTTTTACCTCGAGTCTAAAAGAACTAAGCGCAGTTCTTCGCATTATTTGAAAATGTGAATGAGCAACCAGGCATATTTGCAGTCATATTGCCTAGCAGTATCTTTAACAAGCTTTAAACGAAATAAACCACCATGGGCCTATTTTACACCTGTTACACAGATTTAGATTTTCTATTTATTTTCTGTACTGATGTACTCTTTGGATAATTTGGCTAACAAGAGATATATATTTTACGTTTTTCAAGGTTCGCTCATACCCCCCCCCCCCCCACCGGCTGATACCTCGCTACACTCTGTGTTGCGTTACCAATATATCGATTACTCTCTGTTGCAACTCAAATGCAACTCGCTGCAAATCCAGTTAAAATGAATTTAACTTTATTGCGGTACTGTGATGTAGTATTCTGGGTAGAGACTGTGGTTCTGCTAACGTAACTCAGAGCAACGTAGATGTAGTAGAAGTATAATAGACGGACTACTTTTTTGGGCAAAGTCCCAATTTAAAATGGCATGATTTTAGGCGTTAAAAACTCCGACTAAAATTACACATGGGAACCTTTTAAATGAATGGTTTATGTGGGTAAATATATAAGCAGATCATCTTTTAAGATTTTAAAGTCAATGGTCATGTGTTGCTGCTGATTTTGAATATGGAGAGAATATTCTCCAAACAAATGACGAGACTACGCTACACAGTCAAAATGTTGATCATTTTATTACAATTATTGTGAAAACAACTTGTTGATTCATACCAAGAGTTGTCGACCTTCTATGGCAAATCCTTCAATCCTTCAAGAATTCGAAATAAAAAATCGTCCCCATTGTTATTGTTAAAAGTGGCATAATCATGACCCACAGCGTCGTTTCCCCACTAGCCTAAAAAACTGTAGATTTTTATTTCATTAAACTATTGCACTCAGTATAATATGCGTATTGTCGTGTGTTCAATCTGACGTACATATTCTATCATCATTAAAAAGGTATTCTATGTCCGGAAACGAAAAGAAATTACAGCAAAGTGGCCTATGTGAAATTGCGATACAAACATTGCTCAATTGCTTTAATCTTCTAATCTCAGGAGACTGTCACATTTCCTTGATGATATCATAAAAAGATTCAAAATCTACTAAAAATCCAGCAATTCATTTAAGGAAGAGAACAGTCCCAAAACTAACCCGCCAGATAACTAAAATCAGAAACAGTTATTTACCTATAATACCAATCAAATTAGACCATCGCTTTTATACGCCGTAATTAGTTGGAAGGAAGTTGAACATGTCCGTTAGGCAGGGCTTCCGCAGGAAGGTTTTATAGGACCATTTACGAAAACAAAACAAATATTGAAAGCAATAATGAAAATAATGTTCGCTTGAATAAAAGTCACATCAACGTGCTCATATTAGCGTTATTTAAAAATTCAAGTATTTGTGCAGACAACATTTTCTTTCAAACTAAGTTGTCATTTTATATTAGGTCAACTATATTAGGTTGGACTTAATATTTTTTTTTTTCTATAGATATTGTGTATTTTTTTACTGTATGCATGTAGGAAAGAAATGCACTACTAGTGCTTTGGGCTTACTAAAGCCCATATTTCTTTCCTGAGTCACTTTGTCTTTATAATATATGGTTGTAACATATTTATATTTTCATATTGGCTCAAATAAATATTATTATTATTATTATTATAGGCCTAATGAGCCGGATTGGGGGGGGGGGCTCCAAAACATGCTCGAAAACATGCAATCTTTTAAAGGCCAACGAGAGATCAGGTGCCCCTAAAAAATCGAAAGTACTGATGTAAAGCTTTCCATCAAAAATATACCCATCTGAAAGGATTAAACTGAGAAATGTTTCTGTGCTACAAAAATTGTGAAATTTCTAATTTCGTATAGGAGCAAATACGAAATTCAGCCGATGTTTTATATTGCAATATACGCAAATAAAAATCACCTTTTTTTCTCTTTTAAGACATTTCTGTAGCCAAATACAAGGTTAGAAATCTATTGAGTGTCTAATCTATATTAAATTACTATTATGACACAATATTTGGGTGCCTCAAAATCTCTCGTTGCACCTTTAAAGACACTTCAGGAAGTGAACCCTGGGGAATTACGGTCCAATATTCAGTGTTATTAAACCTTAGTCTTGTTTATTGGTGCCACTATGTATAATCTGGATGTGTTGATGCTTGGTTTACATGGTAATGGAGCTACTTGGCGCTACTAAACGGTAGTAATATAAACCACAAATATCATGGATATAGGTTAGTAACCCGTCTAATTTGACGCCTAGTCTAGCAGGCTTGGAAAGGTACGGGGAAAAGTTTTGAGTAGAAACAGGTAAGTCTATGCCCAGGGTCTATGGCCCAGGTATACGGTGAGGATTCACAAGTTTAATGGCATGAAAAGGAAACACTCTAAGTTCATTTTGGGGTTTGGAAGTTTGTTGTGTCGCTTAAGGCTCACGGGTGTCAAAAAAAGAGCGCTATTATATGTTCGAAACGTAATATCATCAAAAGGATAAAAGCGATCTAATAGACTTGCGTCTTTCTTGAAAACAGGTAAAGCTTTCAAGGAAATTCACTGATGTCAGGATCATACGGTGGGGAATCGATTACAACCCCGATACGATGCTTTTGAGCGTATCATATAATATTCAAAGAAAACTAAGAGTACCACGACATAACACACTCCTACATGAGGCACGACTGCAATGCCCCAAATCACATGTTTTTGTGTGGGCTCCTCATAAAAACATTAATTTTGAAATTTTGTTACTTTTATAAATGAAACTACTTCTTTCACACAGACGGCAAATATGCGGTGTTGTGTGTTATGGCTAACGGTTAGTTAGCATATAAATGAATTTCTTGTTTAAAGTGACAGGAGGAGATTTTTTGAGGATACAAATTTCTCTCAATTTTCACTGGATCGGTCGTAGACCACCTACCGAGAACGTTTCGAAGGTGTATTGAACAAACAAGTACAAAAGAAAACCGTAAACCTTGTTTTGAACTTGCCTGCTATCGCAATCGTTCCCATAGAAAGCCATGCTTTGACTTTCTGTTGTGCACGACAGAAAGTACTAAATCATCATCTTAAATGATCTTATTGCATAAAGACTTCGTATTCGGCTTATTCACTTCAGGTGTGATCTAATTCATTGGTAAGCATTCCAAAAATATGCAAACAAAAAAAACGGGTTCGACAAAAATTGCGGGCACTTCTTTCTGAAAATCTCCTCATGTCTCTTTAATTGACTAGATTGAATTCAATTAAAGACACTTATCAGCTGAGATAAATCTCAGCTATCAGTGATCCAACCAAAAACAGCCAAGATATTTGAAATGTGCATTAAGAGCTTTTAAAGGTGAAATACAAGTCTGTAGAATTACCTTAAGAGACATGAGGAGATTTCCAGAAAGAACCGCCCCCAATTTTTGTCGAACCCGGGTTTTTTGCATATTTGGAATGCTTACCAATGTATTAGATCACACCTGAAGTGAATTAGCCGAATACGCCGTCTTTATGTAATAAGATGATGATTAAGTACTCTCTGTCGTGCACGACAGAAAGTCAAAGCATTGCTTTCTATGGGAAACGATTGCGATAGCAGGCAAGTTCAAAACAAGGTTTGTGGTTTTCATTTGTACTTGTTTGTTCAATAAACCTTCGAAACGTTCACGGTAGGTGGTTTACGGCCGATCCAGTGAAAATTGAGAGAAATTTGTATCCTCAAAAAATCTCCTCCTGTCACTTTAAGTTATTTTAATTGACAGAAAAGGCAGGAGAAAACAGCATCGTTTAAAGATACGAATATCCATTTAATTACGTGTTGTAATACGTGTTCGCACGGACTAAAATATAAGATTTTGTCCTTATTAGGTTGCTTTTGGTCTTGTCGGGTACGTGAGGATACCTATACTTGTTACAGACATGCAAAAATCTGATTTGGATGATTTTTCGATTTTCTGATCAAGCAAATCACTGATAGTGCCTTTAAGATACATCCCAAACGCCTGATTTGTATTATAATTATATGCTTACCTCATGTGCGAACGAATGTTTGATCTTTTAATTCTAAAAAAAAAACAAAAAAAAAAACAAAACAAAAAAACAAACCAAGGCGTTGCTTCCGTGCCTCATATAGGAGTGTGTTATGTCGTGGTACTCCCTTAGTTTTCTGTTTTGAATAATATATGATACCGCGCAAGAGCATCGTATCGGGGTTGTAATCGATTCCCCACGAATGATCCTGACATTCAAGTGATTCATCACCGGAAAGCTTACCTGAACATGTAAATACAAGTCCGTTGATCTCTTTCATCCTTTGGTGATATACGTTTCGAACATTATAATAGCGCTCTATTTTCACATCACACCCATGAGCCCTTGCGACCCTGTACGTAACTAACAACACATCGCTGTGCTCGGTCAAAAATGTCTAGACTATTTTAACAGACTAACTTTATGTCTAACACTCTTCTTAAATGAAATTATGCATCTCAGTAAACATGATAATATAACCATTTTATTTTAACGACCAAAGGAATAATAAACTAGGAAAAACGTGTAATAAACATCGACATATCGGCCCAACGATGCTAGAATATGATGTTAACACTAAGTGACGAAGGGGGGGGGGGGTTCCTAGGGACCCCCAAATTTGTTTTCGCGCTGGCCGCTTTACGCGTGGGATTTTGCGGCGAAATTTTTTGTAATTGTCTGACTTTTAAATGCGCTTCTTTTCATACCAAAATAATTAAAATCGGCCAAGCCGTTAATGAGTTAATTAGTGGGGGCCCCATGGAACCCCCCTTGGGCACTAACGGAAGTCATTTGAGAACATTTTTAAAAGTAAGAATAAGAAACCGAGAACCAAATCAAATTTTTTTTTGCCTGATATAAGTTCACACATACATGTAAGTAAACAATTATTGGTAACATTAAAAATAATTAACCCTTTATGTGCTGAAAACAAACAATTTCATCATGTACGTTGCCAGACCGTTACTGTACAAACTCTATGGGAAAATGACGTGTATTTTGCAACACCTGTAAAAAATACAGAATTCCCTAAAACTGCTGGTTTTGTGTTAAATATAAGTAATTTGGGTCTTCTAGAATAGATATCAACATAAAATAAGTTTTCAAATTTTTGATGTAAGCGCAAGGCTCATTTGAATTTTCCGTCTTTTTGCCCAATTTTAGCGTGTTTTGAAAACAATGTTTTGCCCCTAATTTGCACACCAAATAACAAATCTCATTTTTTATTGCTGATTTGGGGTTGTCTTATGATCCTTCACATGTGGTATAAATTTCGTGCAAAAAGTCCCTCGGGAAAGTGGTTTCCTTAGGGGGGGTCCCATGGACCCCCCCCCCCCCCCTTGGGCACCAACGGGAGTGAAAACCCCTTGGTCACTTAAGTGTTAAGGAACCTTGAGCCGCATACCACGTTTTTAATCCAAGTGTAAGCACCAATAATGCGAAAAACTAAGTTTTTCGAATAAAAACAAAACAAACAAACAAACAAACTAAAATTAGTTTTTCAGCGAAACAGAGCTTTCAACCTCCAAACCCCGAGATTTTAAGTATCGTCCAAATCTAAAACCACAGTTTTTCAATCGCAAAAAAGTTTTTGTAAGAAAGAAGTTTTTAAAATTAAACTGTGTAATAAGTTTTGAAAGAAAAATAACAGAATAAATTGAATTGTTTATCGATCGAAAAACCAAATTCTTCGATTAACAAGTGCAAAACGGCCAAAATCAAGCTTTTCGAAATGTTATTTTTTGATAAAACTTGTTTTTTTGAGCAAACAAAATTCCCTTTCATTGACAAGTGAAAAAACGTATCCAATATTCACTAAAAGTTGTTTTCTTTTTCAAAAAAAAATCTTTACGTTTTGATAAATCAAAACAGAGTTTCAATGAAAAATAGTTTCCTGAAAACCCAATATATCGAAAACACGGCTTTTCAGTAAAAACAAGTTTTTCGATTCACTTGACGTTGAGCGACGAGCAGAAATTCCAAATCAATACGAGTGAAGCCTTATTTGCTGTTACTTGCTATTTTCGAATACGCTACGATTTCACAATCAGTCATTAAAATATTAATATTTTAATATCGCATTGCAGCGATTATCTAGCAGGCAACAGATGATGGGAATATTTAAATATTATGAGTAATTTCTATGCATGGAAATAGTTTCATATATCTCTCTGGGACCATCTATAAACTTTGATACAGTGGTAGGAAATCACTGTATATCCTTAACCTTTAGGCGTGATAACCCACACAATATAGGAAGTCACCGAGATTTCCGGTTCTTTCACCTAAAAAGTGACAATTTTAACCACTCTAGTAACCTACGTAAATTGCAATACATTGTTATGATGTTTTGAAATTGAACGGATCATGGTCTGATCTCTAATAGCCTCGTCCCCAGAACCCCAGATTTTACCGGAAGTGGTCAAAATTTTGCAGTGGCGGATTTAAGAGTCAGCAGTGTCAGCAGCTGCTGACAGGGCCCCCTAAAATATTGCTCTCAGGGCCCCTCTCGGACACACTTTAGTCGCACTAAAGTGCGATATTGCGTTGCTTCTTGACGCTAAAGGAGCCCCACCATAAACTGCTGACAGGGCCCTTTTCCTTAAATCGCCACTGAAATTTTGGTACCTGAAGAAAGCTCCTTTTTGTTGCTCATTTATTCTGTGAATTCTGAGGGCTAAAGGATGTTGGTTTGAATGTTATGGGCGAAACATTGCACAAATTTGGGTCGACCAATATTAATTTTACATAGCCTCCCTATGGGGATTTACAACTAGGCGTGAAACTTTACATCGGGTCATCCCCTTTAACGGTAAAACACTTTATGTTGTTATGTTGTTACCATACAGCGGATTTATGCAAGCATTGTGCGTTTGATGATATATTTCTGAAAATTGGCACAGAGTTAGAACACGTCCAAATAAAGATGTTTGGCTATAGAGGCATTGCAGCTTTCTCGTGTTTCACGGTGAGGGGTAGTGAAAGTCACATGATATGAGGAAAACGCTTAAATTGGCTCCAATCGTATTTAGAAAGCATATCAAATTTTTCAATTGGTTATAAGGATTCAAAATCTGTATAGTGTGTTCATGTACGATCTATGCTTTTTGAAAACGTGGCGAAAATGCTGCAAATAGCTAAAAAGTCCATTTTAATTGTACAGGAGTATAACAAATAAAGTTGCTCACACTTTGGTAAGAAATGTCTCAAATTATTTATATTGGTAATGGGATTAAAATAAAGAATATTTTTGACTATGCATGTTTTATTTCTGAGATAGAGAATAAAAGGACCACTAGACGTTCAAAGTGCATTGGACAATATGGACTTCTGGCCTATTTGTCCATGTTGCTTGATAACTAAACGTAGTAGATGGTGAAAACTATTTCTCTCCATTGTCTTATCTAGATGAACTCTTTGCTTCACTTTCTACCAAAGTCTGGGCAACTTTATACGTTTGTATCCCGTCAGAAATTGGACTTTTTGGCTATTTTCGGCATTTTCACTCTATAACTCCAAAACCATAGGTCATATATGAACAAACAATACATATTTGGAATCCTTATAACCAGAAAAACAATTTGCTATTCTTGTCAACAACATGAACAAGATTGGAGCAAATATAAGCATTTCCCCACATGTAAACTTTCATTGCCCCTCATCGTGAAACAAGAGAAAGCTGCGATGCCCCTATAGCCAAACATCTTTATTTGGACGCACCCTAACTCTGTGCTAAATTTCAGAGATTTATCATTACCATGATTACATGCATAATTACCCCACAATTTATCACTGCTCTGCTCTTTGCAGGGATGATCGCACTGATTGTCATCCAAAAATGCTTCGGGACAGACGGGAACGCTCATTTCAGGGCACTTTCAAAAGATATAAATATTTGTTTGTGTTTGATATGCACGGTCGATTCCAAAATTTGTTTTCTTGCCAATTTAAACATAATTTTCAACTTGCTGATTTTAGGCATAGTAAGTAGTTTCTGTATACAAAATAGTTTCAGCTTCGGGCATAACGAAATATGCCAATTATTTGAAGGCAAAATGTCGGTTTTTAAGAAATCCGACAGAAAAACTACGCCGTCCAGGCAGGATTTTATACCCCATGTTTGTGGACAACAGCAAAGTGCAAACAGTGGTTTATATAACCTGAAGAGGAAGGGCTTTGGTATAATGCATTAGATACAAACGGAAAAAGTGTTTGTTGTTTAAAGGTTGCCACAAAGCTCTAGACCTTCCGCTATGTTCGACTTCTTCATTGTTCTTTATACATAAATATATCTCAGCGTTATAGCTACTATCTCAAGGTTTTCTTTTTCGTTTTTTTTCAATCAAGAAGCCTCTTGTTTGGTTGCATCATCAGGGCCAAGGCTGGTTTTCTTTTTTGGCCGATAACTATAGAGCAATGCCAACATTTTTAATAACCCTCACAGTACCAAATAAAGACTCCAAAAAGTAACTACCCACCCCGGAAAATAAACCTAAAGAAGCAAAATGGTGTAATAATCTCACTTTTTATCCCAAAATATTAACACGTTCATTTATGCAAATGAGAGTGTTTGAGTTAAACATATTGTTAAAAAAAAAATATTCATGAGGCAAACTTGAAAGGATGGTTAACATGATAATGTAAAGAACTTTGCAATACCATTAACTTCAGATTTTATCAAAAAGTTTTACTTTTTTGAAGAATGGCCCATAACACCCAAAAAAAGAACTCCTCATCCCTGAAATTTGTCAAGTTTAAACGATACATCAAATTTTACATTATGGGATATATTTGGAAGCGGTGTTTATGTACGTGTATTTTGACACCGCATTTGTGGCGATCGACTGAGGAATATTAAAGTTATGCCCACTTGACCGATCCCATTGGAAACAGTATGAGTCAATAGGTTTTACTGCAACTTTTAAATCCCGGGGTGGGTTCGGTCAAGTGGGCATAACTTCAACAATACTCTGTCGATCGCCACAAATGAGGTGTTAAAATACCCGTAAGTAAACACCGCTTCCACTAATATTCCATAATGTATAATCCGATGTATCGTTTTAACTTGACAAATTTCAGGGATGGGGAGTTCTTTTTTTGGGTGTTATGGGCCATTCTTCAAAAAAGTAAAACTTTTTGATAAAATCTGAAGTTAATGGTATTGCAAAGTTCTTTACATTATCATGTTAACCATCCTTTCAAGTTTCCTGCATGATATTTTTTAAACAATATGTTTAACTCAAACACTCTCATTTGCATAAATGAACGTGTTAATATTTTGGGATAAAAAGTGAGATTATTACACCATTTTGCTTCTTTAGGTTTATATTTAATAGCTATTATTTTTTTTTTGAAATGCTGCCGAAAGTATTGCGTTGACAATTTTCAAAAATATGTTTAAAAAATTACAAATTTATAGGAATTAGACAAGTAATTAACAAAGAATTTTAATTGACTTTGGTATGTCACACACGTGACCAAAAGGACAAAGAAGTTTTTATTACTATAGAAAACCACTGTCTCAGTAATGTTCATGTTTCATGTCAAAAGCCAGTTTATATGTACCTTCCGTTATACAAAATAAATGGTTAAGATTTTTCTTCTTTAAAAAGCTAATGATGTGCTAATTACTGTCACACACGTGACCGGCGCTCACTATTTGAGTATTTAAAGGACATAAATTTCTGGTCATATTGAAGAAGGTAGCAGTGTTAACTTTTATTATCAGTTAAAATATGAATATGATCAGTTTAAAGAAGAAAACAACAATGAAATTTAATAAAGACTGGCTTAAACTTGAACTTGATTTCCATGTGCTTTTTGAAAGTTTGGGGTGAAGTTGCCAAATTTAGCAGACTTGCACTATTTCAACTAGGAGTAGCATATTGCTCTTTGAAAGTTATTACTGGTGGCATTGTAATGAAAGTGTTTGAAATAGTTGAGAATAATTATGGAAATACACAAGATTTATTACAACTTCGTTTTCGGAGCACATTAACAATGGTCACCAATTATGTGTTATAAGTCAATGGAGATGTCACACACGTAACCCAACAATATGTCACACACGTGACCGTACTTAGTGATATAAATTTATTAATTACCAAGTAAAGTTTGCTTGTTACTTTTAATTAGGAACATTGTTGTAATGACAAAGTACCAATGTGTTTATGAAATAAATATAAGAATGTGAGTACTTAAATAATAACAGAATTTTATAGTTGAAGTTTGAATTCTAAAAATCCCTTTTTGTCTGAGGCCACAAACGTGACCGAACTTTATTTGCCCCTCATGACAAAATAATCAATCTGGCGAATGTGGAAACATTTTTTTTGATCAGGTTAGGACTAAAGGTTATCCATTATACCAAAACTAATAACAGATTGTTTATATTGGCAAAACGGCATTGGGTTGAAAATCAAAATTAACTGTTTTAGGTCACAAACATGACCGAAGAATGGCCCTTATGCAGGAATTACTAGCCAAGACCTTTTTAGTTCTTACTATGCCTGCTTTTCTTTGCTATATTTTTGAGCAGAATCAAGCACTTTCGTCATGTTTTTGATACTGCAGTGTTAATAGCGCACTGAAAATGCCCATATTAGGGATATCGATATAATTCCGCGATGTTATCAGGCCCGCCTATTTGATACCGGTACATTACGCAACTGTTAATTAAGGATAATGTCAACCAAGAATGATACAATAGCGAGGTTTAATTGACATGCGAGAGGCACACAGTTGCCAAAAAAAGTATCTCGGCATGTTTTTCGATCAGTTTCCGAAATATATTGTTTTGCCACCGCCATGCTCTTTAAAGGGACATAATGGCATGAAAAAAATTGACATAATGAAAAGGACCCTTAGAGAAATCACTTCCACGAGTTTGAAAACAATTTTGATATTTACATTCTGTAAAAACAGGAAGAGTTCCGGGGGCAGTTTCTGGCAATTTCTGGAACAGAAAAGCAAGGTGGTCACATCCCTGCATTTTGCAGTGTATCTAGCATGTTTTGCGCCACAATTCAAAAGCATTCAGACCGGGATTCAGGCATTGTACTTTAGGCTTGTAGTAAGATATTGATCTGGCTAGTGAAAGATGGATTAGCCGGGATTAGCACATATACAATAGCAATGGTCTGTGAGCTGATGACAACATGCTTTTCAAGTTTGGTAAATGCTGGCAGTAATGTCAGCATCCTTGTTCCAGAAATTGCCACACACTGCCACCTCCCCCGGAACTCTTTCTGTTTTTACAGAATGTAAACATCCAAATTGTTTTCAAACTCGTGTAAGTGATTTCAGTAAATGTCCTTTTCATTTTTTCATGCCATTATACCTTTAATGCAACACCTCGCCTGTAAACAATTGTGCAAAAACGACCGAGATAGAACGTTCGAAAGACGCGAACTACTTCACCGAAACTTGCCCTCTGAGGAGTTTTCAATGGGCATTGCAGTGTGCTGTAACACTAACACGCAGACCACAATCAAAATAACAAGTAGGCATAATCTCTCATTCAGTCGGAAACCCTCCAAAATCAATACACACGGATTCTTGCGTTGTGCCGCACAGTGACCATTGAAAACTTCTCTAATAATGTTTGGGGGTCATTAACGGAGTGGCCGAGCTTTGAAAAGTGCTCTTGTTTCGGTACAACAAAACACAACCACCTTTATTTGAAGGATAAATATAATTTATGAGATTTAAGAAATGATAGTTGTGGTTGAAATATTTGGTGGCAGGGATGATTCTAGGCCGAAAAATGCATTTTGGGCTGCAAATTAAGCGAAATTATTTTTGTTAAAATTTTTTAAAGTAAAAATATCTTATTTTTATGGTATCCTTTTTGTTATTGATATATGTTTAATACATTGCATAAAGGGTTCAGGTAATACTCGTTGTGGTGACATGTGATAAAAAGGATGTTTTTTAGGAAAAAAATGTGATTTTGGGGCTAAAATTCTAGACCCATATATTGTATAAAACAGAAATCTATAATATAAATGTCAGAGATTGATAGTATTGCATCATGATTGAAATTTGTTTTGCTAAGAAATTAATATATCTTGATTTTCTTAAGTTTTTAGCTCAAAAACGTGATTTTTTGACCCCAAAAACACCCCTGCCACCAAAGTTTTTGACCACAACCATCATTTTTAAAAATGATTTATTACTATCTTTCGAATAGAAGTGGTGGAAAAGAACTTGGAGAGGCACGTATGGCGCAGCGGATAAAGCGATTAACTCGTGATCGAAGGGTCGCGGGTTCGAACCCCGTTGGACCCAGCCTCAGCGTGTTGTGTTCATGAGCAAAGTACTTGACCTCAATTGCTTCTCCCCAACCAGGAGTTTATTTTGATGTTGAAACGAAATAAACTTGATTGAGTATGAATGGGTACCGGTGTAATTACACTAGAGGAGACTGACCCAATCGTCAAAGGCAGAGAAAGGGGCATACCGGCTAGGTAGTTTAGGTCTGATACACAACTTCCTTCCTCTTTATTCGGTTGCGAAGCAGGCGACTGCAAAGTTTCTCCATTTATCACTGCTTGAAGCAAGTTCTCGCTAGAGTATCTTGTCAGTGAAGCATGAACTTGTCAGTATCTCCCAACAATCTCTTGGTGTAAGAGAGGTATGTCGTTTGTTGATGACCAAGTCTCCTCCTACCATGTGGTGGGTAGTAGAGGGCATATCTCCCACTGGGTTCACCCTCTGACATTCTAGGATATAGCCAAAAAAGTGGAGTTGACGTATAGTCTTGTATGGTTGATGAGAGTCTCAGTGTTGGTCATTTCATACACTCTAACATGCTAACATGGTCAGTTAGAGCAGGAGCAAATATCATAGGGGCCTTATTTAAGGAGTTCTTTCTTCCCCTCTAGAGAAAAGGTTGACCACATTGGTAGTATGTGGAGACCCTCTAGGTCACTGCTGGGTAGTTAGTACTATCAAATTGTGGTGTCACTTTCTCAATTGGGGCCAGTTTAAGGTTGAACACGGGTCAAAAATTTAAAATGTCCCAATCATGTTGAAAAGTATGCCAAATTGTTCGTCTAGTTATAAGGATTCCAAAACTATATAGTGTGTACCACTTACGACCATTGGTTTTGGCGTTATAGGGTAAAATGAAGTAAAATGGTAAAAGGTCGATTTTAAGCTCTAAGTACACTTGGTGTTCATTATGATTCTATAACACGGTGTAGCAATGGAGTTGATCTTCTCCGTGTTACCCAGATACCACTGTTACCTATACCGTACTGATGAGAGAGAAATAGAAATGAAATCCTGAAAAAGAAAAATAATAATGTGCGTATACACAAAAGCTTATTAAAATTTTCTTCTTAGATGTATAATCCTGATGGTTTGGCAACCACGACCAGACGTAGACAAACCCACATGCCATTTCCATTATCGGCGCCAGACATCTTTTTCGGGGGGGGGGCAAAAGGGGGAAATAGTGAAATCGGGGGTGGGGGGTTTTTTTTTGTTGGTTTTTCCGGGGGTAAATTTCGAAGCAGCTGAAAAGGACGGGGGGGGTGGCGGGGGTGGGCTTTTTGGGGGGGGGGGGGGGGGGGGGGGGGGGGGGGGGGGGGGCAAACGGGGGGCAAAGTGAAATCTTGGGGGGGGGAAGTGAAATCTGGGGGGGCAAAATATGAAAAATGGGAATTTTGTCACCAATTTTGGCCCAAAATCGCTGATTTTTGGCCCCAAATCACTGAATTTTGCCCCAAATCCTTATTTTTTTCGACCGGGGGGAGAAAAAATGGGGGGGGGGGGCAAGTAATTGTTTTGGGGGGGGAATGCCTCCATGGAGAATGCTCCCCACTGGCAATTTTATTACACCACGGCGAGTGCAAAATTTGTGTAAAAGTTTTTCTTGGAGGTTCTATGGAGTGCGCACTATGATGAGATTGCGATTTATCGTATTGAAATACGTGTTACACAATTTGGCATCGACACCCTCTTAGTAACTCTGGCTAGGTTATTTGAATTTCTATTCAACAAAATCGGTGTATGTGTGCGCGTTGTCATTACAATCAAGGTCATTCCCTCGTAGATAAGATGAAAGGAAATATAAATGCGTTAACGCATTTATATTGGGATTCCGAGAACCAATTACCATTCCAAATTAATAACACCTCTGTATTTCCACTATGATTGGAAATAAACCTAACCAAAATCTGAGCAACTGTACATATGATTAAAATTGTTTTATTTGTTGTCTTGTTTTTTACAGAGAGATATCGATGTCATTAACTGAAGAAGGATCTTTCCTGAAGTCACTTTCAATATCAGCATAAAGTAACACTATCTTCGTGTTTTATTCAAAATGGCATTACTCTACTTCCCCTGGACAATATTGGTAACATTGCTAATTACCGGAATTGGGAGTGGATTACCCGTCATAAACCTCGATAACAAAAATCTTTGAAAGCAGCAGCGATTACAGCGGAAGTTTTAGTGGAGATTATGATACCAACTTGTTTGACATTCGAGAGCTGAGCAATGTGAATAACCGATTTGCTTTAGACTTATATCAAGCAATTGCAGATGATTCCAAAGAGGAAAATATTTTCTTTTCTCCAATGAGCATTTCAAACACTCTTGCTATGACCTATCTTGGCGCAAATGGAAACACGTCGCAACAAATAAGGGATGTGATAGGGTTCAGTTCTATGGACGACTCACAAATTAACAGATCTTTCCGCGATCTTAATAATGTCATACTGTCTTCCTTATCAAGCTCGTGTACGCTCCGATTACCAAATCGAATGTACGTCATGGAAGACGCGGTCTTACGGGAGCAGTTCGTCACTGACGCGAAGCAGTACTTTAATGTCACTGTTGCAAATCTGAACTTTATCAACGAGAGACGGAGTGCCCGTCAGGTCATCAACTCATGGATTAGGAACCAAACGGAAGGTAAAATTAAAAACCTTATTGGTCGAAATGAATTAAATGCAATGACGGTTTTAGTTTTAGTAAACGCGGTGTATTTCAAAGCCGAATGGGAACAACAGTTTAAGAAGAAGCTGACAAGATACGGTTTATTTCACACCGCCGTTAACGTCTCAATCCAAGTGCCCACCATGCACCAAGTTGGTCGATTTCCCTATGGATTTGATAGCGTCTGTCAGTGTGACGTGATCGAATTGCCTTACAGTGGTAAACAGGTGAGCATGATAATCGCTCTTCCTCGTCATTCGCCTGAAGTGACCGATGGTTTGGCTAATCTTGAGAATCAACTCACACCGGAGACATTTCATCGATGGTCAGTTATTACACAAATTGATCAAAAGGTGGACGTATATTTACCTAAATTTTCGTTGAAAGAAGCCGTTGAATTGGATTTAGTTTTGAAAAAGATGGGTATGGAAGATTTATTTAACATTCATAAAGCCGATTTGTCTGGGTGTTATTTGTGAGCGAGAAACAGCACCGTTATATGTTTCGAAAGCCAATCATCAGGCTTGTATTGATGTTGACGAAGAGGGTAGCGAAGCTTCTGCTGCTACATCAGTTATCATGACCGGGCGTTCCAGGAGTTCAGAACTGAACATAAACAGACCGTTCCTTTTCTACATTCGGCATAATCCAACAGACACAGTTTTGTTTATCGGTAGAGTGACAAGACCGTCTACACGGACGAGACCAACTAACAATAACGAAATGTTGATGCATGCGGCCGCGGTTCAATCGAAAAACAATCTCCCAGCTAGAAGGGCACCAGCGATTGAAGGAAGAAGAGGCCGATCAAGGGTAGGCAGATTGCACGACGACCACAACTACGAGAACGAGATACGACATTGAATTAAGTGTTGAATTACTGAAATACCTCACCAAAATTTCAATGCAAACATTTGCTATCGTAGTTTGAAGTTGAGTGTGCTTTCGGACACGGATGCGCCGGCTTATAAAAGAATCAAAGTGGAGTTCTATTATGTCTGCGTGTAATTGACACCAAATTGTCAAATACTTTAATGGCGTACTCAGTTTTCGCGGAAACACGTCATGGAAGTGGAAGATCGTGTACGAGCTACACATATAATGTGATACCGTTCTGTCTGATAACCCCAGCAACTAAAAAACCTAAAACCTGAATTGAAAGACTTTAGAAGTTTGATTACATTTCCAACAGTCACAAGTCGGGATCATACCCCACGATTTAATTTTTCCAGCTGGTGCGCCCTCAAAACACCTATAATTATTACGAAGGATTCAGTTTCGGTCGCCTACAAAGCTGGTACGCCGAAAATGCGTGACTGTCGAAATCAAGTGATTTTGGCATACATCTGCCAAAATACCGTGAAATATCGTTTTCAGCACTCAGTTTGTGCCGAAATCACGAATCACGTGATTACAGCATAACGATGTTTCGTCTCCGCAGGCTCATATATACTGTCTACCCTAACCCTAAAACCTATCCACTCGATGTCATCGTAGGTATATTTTCCCTCAATTTCAATACAGCCTTACAGAAAAATACCGTGCTCAATGGCACAGTTGCGCAATGTACACGCTCCTTGAATATTTCACTCGTCAACCAGTTGCCGAAATTCCCTAAGTACTAATGTTTTGTGGTGCTAAAAATGAGCGTTAAAGTCAGGGTTTTTCATGTGTTAAGGGATAGGAATTCATGTGGTTTCACATGACCATATGAGGTGAAATTTCCCAAAACTGGTGCATTGTGGGGTGACTCAACACACCCCCTCTGACAAAATCCCAACACTTTGATATAGTACTGGGGATACGTGTAATGGACGATGAGTAGGAACGTGATTTAAGAGCAAAATCAAGCGATGGCGCAGACTTTTAAACTCGCAAATTTCGCCATCGGAAGAGCTCGTTGATATAAAAACAATTCCGTTAGGAGTTAATATAGACTATTAATTTCATGTGAAAACTAATCAAATACCAGTATTTAGAGAGGCAAAACATTACCTGTTTTCAGAACAAAATGAGGACGTATTCTGCAGGGAATATGCTTGTGTTGCTTTAAATAGTCACACCCTCTTCTTCTTCGGAAGTACTGTATTTAACTTTCCATAGTCCAGCAACGTGTAGTATAAAAAAAACCCAGCGAGTTGTCCCGAAAAAGGGTTTTTTTAAAATCTGTATTTTAGCAAAATGGGCCGTCATTAGCCAATTATCTGTAGATTTACATTCATTAAAGGAGCCCTGGTTCAAATTACGAAAGCTGCACTCATCTTCGGATTTGCTTTAATGTACAGTGGAACATAGGCACACCCTATCAGGTGGATATTGTATTGATGACGTACCTCTCACCTCCTTCTGGTTGATGACGGGGGGTACCATCACTTTAATTGATTAAACAAAGAATACTGAAGCATATATTTCGTTGATGGAAAATTGAACTTCGAATCCATTTATAGGGTTGGACGGTTCAGGCATGTATCTTAACCGTAGCAGGGGCTGTCGTGAAAGAGTGTGCGCTTCCGGGTAAAATTGGAATTTAGGCATTGATAATTCATAAAATTGATAGAAGCATTTGCAGCCCCACATGGACCCCAGCATAGGTTTGCAAGTTGTTTCTTTAGCTTCCCAAGGATTGAAATAAGGAATAGGCTGCCTTAATCTGTTATGCTTAGTTTACAAGTTATCCAACAAAATGGAGTACATGTCAATAAGAATCCAATAGCTGCCAAGTTAGCGGTTGACTTTCTTCGCCATTTTGGTTAATAACAATAATAAGACTAGTTAAAAACTATTCCTATTTCACTCTATGAGCTGAACAACAACTGGACACGTTCTTACAAAAAAATGAGTAGCAACTTTTAACAACCGAAAGGGACCTTTTCGCAATTTTTATAGTTTTTACCCCATTAATTAAACCCAAAAACTAAAAAACATAGGTGGTACCTAAACATACCTATTTGGATCCCTTGTTTAGACTTAAACCAGGGATCAACATCATGGCGTGTTTTTCAACACAAATAAGGAAAATCTCTATTTTAACCCCTCCCCGTGTGACCCTAACTCCAAGCGGGGGCCCATGAAAGAGGTGTGGCAATGCTTCCACAATTTCTTTGTTATCAATGCACCATTATAAAGTACGGGTAAATCCAAATTTCAAAGTTTTATACAGATTTGCACATTCACATGAGACCTGAGCACTACAGTCCCTCACTAAAAACCTCGGAACTTTGGACCCCTAAATCACAAAAGCTTTCGTAAAAAGCTTGTAGGGAATCATCTCTCATCCTTTGGGGTCATGTGATTGAGAGAAAAAAATGTGAAGGGGGTGGCACTTCAGCGGGGTTATAGTATTATGCCGTCAAAGTCGAAGGATGGGGGAGGGTGCTACCACACCAGGATATTTATTGGTACTTAAAAAAAAAAATATTATGCACAGTTGGCTATAGAATTCTACGTTTATATAAAAAACGAGCCACTTGGTCATCCATTAGAGCTGATAACCGCCATTAAACATCGGTTCCTATAGTTTTTAACGCCAAAATTGGGATTTTCGCGTATTTTCTGTGTGGAAAATGCCAAGTTTGCTGGATCGTGGACTTTATGACGCCATTTTGACGCATAATGGTATATTGGTACTTATTTGGAATCAATGAAGAGGAGGACCATAGCTACATAAGAATCGGGTGTTTACTAGCAAAACTTCTATGAGGGGGTGGTAACTCCCCTTGGTAAATAGTGTTAAAAAAAGCATGGTAAGCCGATGGTAAAGGGACACAAAATCAATGGTATAACAAATATTCAGACATGAAATCCACAAATGAAAACAATTCGGCATCAGTAACAACAGCAATGAGTTTGTGTAGTCGGTAGCAATTCCTTGCACACAATATAAATCAAGTGTTGCACATCCCTGCCGGGAATTTACAGTGATCCAGCATGCTTTGGGACACAATTCAAAAAGCATCAGACCGGGGATTCAAAACATTGTTAATTCATTGTTAATATTGATCTGCCAAGCGGTAGGGCGGGATTAGCGGCGCATTAGGACATAACATAAACATGGTCTGGCATGTTTCAATTCGAATAAAGTGCTGGCAGTCATGAGAATTTGCGGAGGGGGAAGCTAGACGGAAAATAATATTAGTACTTTTTCTTTTTTACAAAATGTAAACACCCAACATGTTTTCAAATTGTGCAAGTGATTTCAGTAACGGCTCCACTTCATTATGGAAGAATATTTTTTTCCATTGTGTCCCTTTAATAGAGCCTGAATAGTTGGTTTTTATTTAATAAAACCGCTGGTTTTCGTCTAAAACCGTTCATGTTACATTAGATTTTTCCTCTGAACAATGAACACGCTGAATGCACATCAATGGTTCTAGCACTAAAATTCTCTAATGCCAGAAATCATTCTAAACCTTTGATTTGATAGTAATATTTCATCTCGCAGCGATTAACGTATATCGAGCCATAATTGAGCCATAATTTGCTTTGTGTCACCTTTTGATATGTATACATGTTTGTAAATACAAGATACTTATTTTTTTATACTTTTTTGATGATCCCAATTTCCCTCCATACCAAGCAGATGGATATTTTCTTCATTTGATTCGCTTTCTTCTTTTGATCTATTTTATCAAAAAAAAAGTTGCATAATATGCGGTTTTTTATTTGTCCCTGTAAGATAGCATTGTCAAACAGAAAGAAAGTAAAGGTATATGATTTGATGGTTAATCGTTGCTAACTACACTCTAAATTACAGATTTAAAAAATAAATCTCAAAAGAGTTGATTGGGGGACCAATCCATTTTTAGATTAAAAATTAACGTAAATTTTATCGATTTAAAATCCTAATCTATAAGATTTAATTTTAAATCTAAAAATGGATTGGTCCCTAATCACAATCTTTTGGGATTTATTTTAAATCCTTGTAATTTAGAGTGTAACGTCGCCATCATTAAAGGGGATATTCAGGGAATTCGTGGTGAGGACGCCCAGTTTGCATGTCAGCTACACATAGCCCACTTCCAAACTAAAAATACCCTAAACGAATAAGCATCCTTGACTGAGAAGTGAAGCTTATAAGGAAAATAATATTAGTTAGTATTCCCTTTCTTTTGTAAAATGTAGACACCCAACTTGTTTTTAAATTTGTGGAAGTGATTTCTGTCTTTCATTATGGCTGAATATTTCTTTCATTCCATTGTGTCCCTTTAATTCTTTTCATGTTGTTCCAACAATAACATATAATTGAGATACTTAAAGACGTAACGGACACACAAAATGCGCCTAAAATAGGATATCTGGAATACAGGAAATTAAACCAAAATGTCAGTTGTACCCCAGTTAATTATTTCCCTAACTAAATTATGGGCCAGTTAAGTAAACACCCAAACAATTCCACGCAGCAAAGGACTTTTGTGGCCAATTGAAGAATGGCGTCCGTCCATATTTAAATTAGAGATAATAAATTTGAAAATCATACAAATGCTAATGAATAATATAAATGCAGTAGATTCATGAGAAATTATGGGGCAATGGTGCATTTGATAATAAATCTTTGAAATTTGCCACAGAAAGAGAGATTAAAAATGATTGTGGCTATAGGGACATCGTAGATTTCTCATGTTTAATACTGAGGGGACAATGGAAGGTAACATAAGGGGGAGATTAAATATGTTCCATATTGTTGAAAGCATATCAATTTGTTTGTCTGGTTATGTATAGTTTGTTCATGTGCGACTTATGGTTTGGGAGTTATGGATTGCAAAATGCTGAAATAGCCAAAAAGTCAATTTCTGGTTGTACAGGGGTACAAAAAATAAAGTTAAGTTTATCAATGAAACCTTTCATTGTCCACTCACCGAGAAATATGAGAAATATGCAATGCCCTATAGCCCAAAATCTTTCTTTCGATGTGCCCTAACTTTGTTAGCTGTGATGTCACTAAACATCAGCTAGATGTCAATAAAACAATATAATATTAATTTATATCGAGTCATAATAATAATATAATAATTGGATTTTTAAAAATCCCTTACAAAGGCAGCAAACTTAATAATTTAAACTAGTATGCAGTTATTATATAATTGCATACCACCTGAGAGCAATATAACAATATCTTTATTCACTTTTCACGTAGCTTTTACTCTATAGCATGCAGTACTTCACTCGCAAATGCACTTAGTTTGTTTGCTTTTTTTATCTGCATCTCAGGCAAGCGGGTTTCAAGTCAAATTAGGGAGGTTAATAATAGGAATAATAGAGAGATGCAATGACATCACTGCTCTAAATCAGGTTTCATCTGGCATCAGTACATATCTGTTGTGTTTCACTTAAAATCCACATCCCAGAGCTGACTGCAGAATCTTTACCTGGATACCGGCTGAGAGCTAAGACATCACTGGCCTAAATCTATCATGTTCTAGGTATGAACACGCATAATAGTAGAGAGATTTAGATGTCATAAGCAATGCGTGAAATTCTTTTGTTCGATTGGTCCATGATCAAAAGAATTCCACATTCTAACATACCTCGCGCATGGTACCTAAAGCTCTCTACTAACAATGCGTGTTCATACCTAGAACAAGATAGATTTAGGCCAGTGATGTCTTAGGGTATACACCACTAACCTGGCTGCCGTAAGGATCAAAAATCTTGGGTGGACTACTTTCTTGCATGGCATCTGGAAAAAGTGCTTTAAAATGTCTGAAAATGCACTAGTTATATTAAGAAAGTGATGAAATTTCATGATTGACATGGTAGACTGGTATGTTTTCTCAAACTAAGTGGCATTTTGACAGTAATTTTGATGCAATTTACTCCGCGGTCATCAATTTCACATCGATTTGCAAATTACTAGCTTTGGCGACTATAGAGAATCTTCGGTTGCCGGTCTGACATCGGGCGAGTATGGTGCTTCGTAACTAAAAAAAAATTCTGGTCATCATATGTTCAAAATTTGGTTATTTGCTGATTTTAGCTTGCACTTTGGGGTGATGTTGTTGTATTTCCTCTGTGAGAGTTTTAAATGTGAAAGAAACATGCTCAAAGTTGCCATTTTCCCCATAGACTACTGTGTATATGTGAGTTAGTGGTGTGTATACCCTTAGCTCTCAGCCGGTATCCAGGTAAAGATTCTGCAGTTAGGTCTGGGATGTGGATATACTGATGTCAGATGCAATCCGATTTAGGGCAATGATGTCATTGCACCATCTATTATTCAAGCAAAGATTCTGTAGCTCTAACAGTTTGGTTTCAAGTTCAAACACTAATCAAGTTTACCCGCATGTTTATGTCAGGTGCAAAGTGAATTTAGGGGGTTTCCCTAATTATCGAGTTATTTCTGTAAGCAATCAACCAAAACCAAATAATATATCTTCTCTTGTTACCTGTAATTAAGCTGCAATAATCAGTATAGTATATATAGGAAAGACAAATGTAATAGTTATTGTATAATGTATAATTGTATATTATGATGATGAAGATTATTATATGCCTTTATTTTTTCAAGGATAAATTGAAATTCTTGCAGAAGAAGTCATAATGTTTGAAATAATAATTGCGTGTGTTGTGTCAATTTTATGTTTGAAGTATACTTTATAAGAAATACCAAGTGCTCGAGATGGATTGATTGTGTAGTGACAATATGTCAATAGCTTATACTAGATTTCAGTTGATGGTGGAATAGTCTCTACTTTTTTGTAGGTGGAGGTATGAAAAAACTTTGGTCCGTGTACTTGTGGTATGATATGTGCTATAGCCATGATATAGCCAACCCTGAGCGGTGGGCCATCCACATAGTCCCAATCAATAGTCAAAGTATAAATCCTAGAATGTTCAAAGAAAGCGCAACCTCTAAATCCAGGAAAATAGTCTCAGTGAAAGCAGGGTTGAGTGAAAGCTGATTTTATGAACAATAGTGCAAGATATAAAAGTTCGGCTTGTTACACACAGGGGGTGACTGAAGCCTTCTAAAAATTTATGATTAGGTTGTTGGTAGGGGACGGCAATGTTTTGAAAAGCCCAATTCTGGGGTGGTAACACAATATTTGGTTTTAGACGTAGACAAAGTATGCATATTTAACATAGTATAAAATACAAAAGATTGTCTGAGAACAAACGTAACTTTATTTGTAGTTGGTCGTTCTTTTCAATCGATTCTCTTTTGTTATTTGCGGGAAGAAAAGAAAGCAATCGAAGATTTTCTGGGTATTTCTGTCCCTATATATTTTGAGTAATAGACGAAGTCCAAACTCCGAACATAACTCTACCATCAATGGGAATCGACTAGAATGTTTCCTTTGCGATGGCCTATAGGGCGCTTGCACGGACAGGGTCAATAGGTTATCTTGGCCAGCCTGCCTCCAGAACAACCCAAGCATGCAGAGAATACTGTAGAAATAGCTGAAAGGTTCAGGTGAAACCAGGTGCATGCAATGTATTTCTTCGCATCCTTGGATGATCTGGAGGGCAAACAAAAGTCCATTCATATTGAAATTTACCTTACCGTGCAAGGGCACCTATACCGGTGTCTAATACGTGTCGTGGTGACCATGGAAAAGAAAGTGTTAAAAGAAGAAGGTACAACGACCCACTTGACCGTTTTGAACGATCTACCTGCCGCCCCATAATGGCAATTGTTATTCATATTCTTTCAGGTGCCTTCCGAGGATAAGTTGTCCTATCAGAATTTCTGGTCGAGAAGGGAAAATTCTCCAGTTTCTGGTTGTTCTTCATTGCCCGAAAAGATTCTGGGTCATCGGGAATCAGCGGGCGAATAGGTCCGAATCCATGGAAAACGATCAACACGCCCGGGGGGGGGGTTCTTGGATTTTGACTCGGGAAACCCATGCTCGCTCCGAAAAAAAAGAGGGACGCTTGAACAAGGCGGGAATACCGCTAGGCGTACAAATTTCAAATTTATTATAGTAGGATTTGTGATCTGTCAGGTCATTAAAAGTTTTTGGGCGTTGTCGACTATTACATTCGTTCTGAGAGGTTGCCTACTTCAACCAATCAATTTACAATAGAAATCGGATGTGTGGACGATACCAGATTCAGCTTAAGGCCACAGTTAGTTAAAAATGACCCTTTTTCTCACAAACCAAATGCAAGCAAATGAACTGCATAAATCCAAACACCAAACTTGAACAAATTCTGAAGCAATCAACATAATAAAAGAAACATTTGATATGAATAAGTTATTACGCCGCGAGGTGTTCTTACGCCACTAAGGAATATTATTAAAACTCTGACATTTCTTTTATTCGCCCCTTCTTCAGAACAATAATGCATGACATCTGGGTCCAATAACTGGTCTGAAACTAAGAGGTTTGGCCACTCATAACGAACTACAATATGTACGTGGCCTAATCCCCCTCAACCGTAAGAGATTCGCCCGGCCTAAGATATCGTGGACTTTATCCGTGCTTTGATTTGACTCCAAACAAAGGTATCAGAAGCTGCGGTTTGTCTAGACTGGCGAAAATCTATTCCAAATTGATTTGGTATCAAGCCTCTTACCATATTTGAGACCAAAAGGTTCATGCTAAATAAGGGTTACCGAATCAATTCAGTGAACAAAGTGAGCATTTAAGGCTTTGTAGTTTTAATTTCAAACACATTCCCTCACCAAATCAATTCTTACCATCGACAATCTGCTGTTTTACTGAAAGGAATAAAACAAAACAGACTTAATCTAAGTTCATAGTAGATTTCAACCCATCGTTGTCACCGGAGGAAAATTGGAAAAAAACAGCGCGATTAGTGGGAGCAGGAGGTAGAATATGTTGCCCGAATCAACGGTTACCTGAAAGAACTAGAGAATCTGGCCTTTGCGAGTGCAAAGACGTTGTGTTCCTTTGTATCCAAACACTGGCGCGCTCAAAGTTGCAAGTGATCTGTATATTCAACCTCCCCTGAATTGAATGCCGTTGAAGCAAATACGACTAGTCAGAATGTCGCGCGCGAGTTAAAGTAGCTATAAATGCGTTTTACGTTTACTTGAATAATTGTCATTAAGGGCACATAATTTATTTTTTCTGCTATCGGACTACATGCTTTAATCAGATTTAGCGTGGAAATTTTAATTTGCCTCCACTGCACACCCCATTCGATGCAATCCTTTGGCGAAAAGTGTAATAGAGGTGACATGCTGGGTTGAATCTACTATAGTCCCGCTGTGATTGTGATTGAACACCCTGGATCTAGTTGCACACATTCTGTAAACAAATCTCAGTAACACAAGGTTCTGACGTCGATTAATAGGTTGACGACTGACCGGAACCTGAAACCGTGATTCTTAAGTGCCGCAAGTGGTGTCCATAAGGAGAGGGGGCCAATAAAAAAAGTTTGGAAAGGGGTCATAATTTGTAAATTGATCCAATCATGGGAAAGCACACATGTTAGGTCTAACCATAAGGATTCAGAAAGAGGTAGAGTGTAATATGTACCGCTAAGGGGTCACGGTATAGGCTAAAAACAGTCCAAAAATCAATAATAAGGGTCAATTTCCGTTGTACAGGGGTCAAATTTTTTAAAGTACTACGATTTGGATAAAAAATGGTTGCAAATTATCTGTGGAGGTACATAGGATTAAAATAAGGAATTAGTTTTGACGTCTTAAATGCTTAGTTTCCATGTAGGGGGCACAGAAGGGCAACGTCCATTGCATTCAATGGGATTGATCTTGTTACCCCCTTACTTTCTTAAACAAGCAATTGAGAAATCAAACAACTATTCCTTAATTTTATCCTATGAGCTCCACCAATAATTTGCACCATTTTTTTATCCAAATCGGAGCAATTTTAAAAATTTACCCTGTACAACTGAAATTGGACCCTTATTATGGATTTTTTGCTGTTTTTAGCCTAAAACTCTGAAACGTTAGGTGTTTTTGTACATATTACAAACTATACCTTTTCTGAAGCCGTATGGTTAGACAATAACATGGTGTGGCTTTTCAACAGGATTGGATTTCAATTTACAAATTTGACCCCTTGTACAAACTTGGTTTGGCCCCCTCTCCTTAAAGGCACACACTTGCGGCACTTAAGAATCGCGTTTCAGGGTTCCGGTCAGCCTGTCAACATAATGAATCACTTCAAACCTGGTGAATAATGAGATGTGTTAAAAATGTGGCTAGCTCCGGGGCGTTAACTGGTTTCAATGATACAATAGAAACAATTAACCTAAACATATCAGCAAAATAACCCTAAGTGTGTATTTTTTCGTGCAGTCGTACAAGTGTCATTTTTCTTTTATGTGGGCTATTTTTAAATGTGTACCTTTTTCATGTATTGAGAAATAGGCCCCGCAAAGGGATATACTATCACGTGCAAAATTACCAACCCATCTTCAATCAATTTTTATTTGTTAATCATAGAATAGGCCCGCAGCAAAAACCAATATGATAACTATAAGGATGTACAGATGCATTACAAGTGAAAAATACTGTTACAATATTAATCAAATTTTTGCCAACAAGTAAAGATGTTTAAATACATATAAGTGTAATGCCAAAAGAGAGTATAAACTGGGATACTAGCTAGTGGTAAGTATATTTAAAAAGCAGAGTAAGGATGTCATATATGCTGTACGTTAGGTGTATAATTTTCACTGAAAACTAGTATTAATTTCACCCCAAAGCTGGTCCAATTAGGGGCAGGGATATTTTATGGAAAGTGGTCAAAATTTTGGGGTCAATTTTAGAACCCCTGGAAAGAGCATGGGTGCCCAACGAAAATCCAGGCCGCCCCGGGTCAACTTTCAAATTTAGTAAACTTCATCCTTTATTTGTCCACTGGGCAGTCTTGGGAAGTAAAAACTCGAAACGCAAACGGATGTTTACATTAACTTTTATATAACGAAAACAACAACAATACACAACGGAGACCGCCGGAACATGTGCAAGGTGCAATATAATTTTCACCTTACGTGTTCGGGACATAGGAGTTTCAAAATATTTCTACAGTAATGAATTGCTCGCCTATTAGCCTGCAGCTAGCGACATTGTAACACAGCTCAAGTACAAAAAAGGTTGAGTGATAACTATGTAGACAGACTGACAGGGGACCCCTGAAACATTAAGTGCCACAATGTGCCTTAAGGGAGAGGGGCAAGACAAAGTTTGGACAGGCGGTCAACATATTAAATTGATCCAATCGTGCTGAAAAAGTATATCATGTTATTTTGTCGAACCACAAGGATTCAGGACAAGGTATGGTTTGCACTATCTACAACGTAAAAGTTAAGAGTTATAGACTAAAAACAGCAAACATAAAAAAAGGTGTAAATTTAAGTTTAAGGGTTCAAATTTTAAGTTGCTTCGATGTGGATATAAAAATGGTTGAAATTTTGGTGGAGCTCATAGGCATCAAAAAGAAGGAATAGTTTTGAGGTGTCTCAATTGCTTAAGAAAGTGGGGGGGGAAACAGGGTCAAGCCACATTGAATACAATGGACGTTGACCTTCTGTGCCCCCTCATCGGTAAACGACATATTTAGACAGCAAAATGTACGTCACTCCTACTTTCCGGAAAGCAACCAAATCGCTGTGACCTCATAGTTGGTAGAAGACGCTCTGGAAAATGCCCTGATTTGAGGGCTAAAATAGCTTAATTTATTATAATATAATGCATTATTGTTGTAGAACGAATGTCGCCCCTTGTAATATGGATCTTATCACCTTTTTCAGGGGGTGTAGCAGGCGAACGAAAACATTTAAATTCACATACTAGTAATCCTCCAAATGTCATTAAACCCTTACTCCGGAATTGGATATTTCAGTATAAAGATCCTATGCAATGGACACGCCGCCCCGAATCAGCTTACTAGAAGACTACAATACATGCACCGGTCTCTGAATGTAGAATTGTACGGGCATAAAGGTGAGAAAGGAGGAGAGGCTTCGCCCAATTAATCCGCTTATCTAAGTTACCCTTCATTCATTGCCCTATTGAAGATCTACTTGAAAATCCCCTTTGAGAGTATTGCCGACTCAAAGGGCCACTGCAGTAAAGGAACTTATAACCAAACAAGAAGTGATCAGCTGATGTGTGCCTGGATGCCTGCATGCGTGTTCATTGCTTCTTATCATTTGCTGTATTTGTAAGAAAAGAATTGCCGGACGTTTCCCAATAGTGAAAATGGTAATTATACGTAGCTGATAGTGTCTATTAGTCGTTCCTAAATTCCATTTTTCAAGTTATTTTGTTTCATAAATATTATTTTAGAAAAAAGTACATTTGGGGTCACGGCAAGTTTTACTCATGATTATGGAAAAACACAGCAATGTCGATGTGTGCTTTATTGGGCACTGGATCCTGGCTGCAATTCCTATTTTCAATAACATGAAATCAAAACCTATATAGAAAAAAAGTTATAACCCCCAGATGTTACTCTATCCATACAGATTTCCATCGATTACTTGAAGGAGTAATCTGTATTGGATAATCTGTATTGGATATGTGGGCTGACTTCGGAGCTTACGTCATTTGTGCGGTTAGCACAAACCAATTATAGCATTAGTTTTAATATAAATTAGATCCGCAATTGCGTGCTTGAGCCATAAAACCGATTAACTATGAATGGTTGAAAATGCACATAAATCTTTCGATGTGGACATTGAACCTCTTCATCTGTCACCGTTTTCCTGATAAAAGTGACCTATAATGTTCTTAGTATTACTACAGTTAGGAAGAGGGGATGTTGGTATACTGTCTATCAATTAACTTTATAGATGTCTGTTTTTTAGTAATTATTAAAAACTTACCTTCGCAATAAGTCACGAAAAGAAAGTTGTTGATATGACGAAAGGAATGGGTCAATTTAATTTTTGAAATCTATTGAAATCTGGGCATTCCACCTCGTTTTGAAAATTAGCGAATAAAGGTTTGGTACCATTGGTAATTACGTTTTGTGGAATGTTACATTTGACTCCACTTTGGGGTTGGTACATTTACTACACCCTTTGCCTGGCTCCCAGTCGAATCAGCAGCTTTACGGAATAAAGTGCATGTAATACTGTACTTTATCCGTCAAGGCTGCTGAATTAACTGGGAGCAGACAAAGTGGAGTGCAGTAAATGTACCAAACCCCTCATCATTTGTAGGTTGTAAGTTGTCATCGGAGAGATGATGATTCACGATCAATATGTCGCTACTGGTATGAAATGACTAATGCAGAAAACTTTGTCAACAGGATCAAATCGAAGCGTAGTTGGGTCATTAGGAGACAATTCCGTGACCGTGGAGAGCAGAGTCATCATTTCTCAGTGGATTTGCCTTCTATGAGGTTAATGAACAAATTTTAGCGGGGGTGGGTGCCCTCGAGAAAGTGTGGGCGGAATCCTGGAGGGGAATTTCCATAATTACAGGGGTCAAAAAATGAAAAAAATGTTTTTTGATTGCTCTAACATTTTAAAAAAGGTAACCAAAGGATTAAAAGAAATTACAGTTAAAATTCGCCAAAGTGGTTAAGGTCATCACCAAGGCGTTAAATCTTTTAATATATGGCACTCGATTGTTATTTAAAAATGTCTCACAATTGTTAACTTGCCATAGGGTTTGCAGCCAAAAAGTAGACGTGTGACACTTCTTGCATTTGCATTTGTTAACGAGATAAATGACAAAACAAGAATCAACCCCATTGACCTTAATTGACTCCGAAATTTTAAAACATAGGTTAGACGGTTGCAAAATGTTTTGTTGCAGTCTTGATCTCCATAATAACGTCTGTTATGAGAGCAGCGTAAGAAAACGGGTTTGTCAACAAGCTAAAGATTGTTGTCGCAGTCTTGCAAGGCAGTATGTTTGTTTCAGTAATTTAATTTTGCCGTTCGATATGTATGTCAATAGGTTCATTCAAAGCGCCATTGGGTTCGCTCAGGTATTGATTGGGTAGGCTAATGACGCATGATTATCTTGGCAGCGTTATGGCTCAGTGCTTGGTGTGTTTTTCACAATTGCATCTGATTTTCATTAACATGCTGACGTGTGGTCAGTTTTTACGAAAATTGAGTTCTATCTGGAATGTAATGTTCATTCGGCAACATTGATTTCCCATTCGTGTGCCCCGTAGGTACTGTTATAGGTTTTGATACTACATCGTGATATATAGCATTGGTATAATAATCTAAATACAGGTAGTTCTGCTTCGGAACATTCGGGTTGTTTGTGGTTGGATTCAGTCATCAAGAAAATTATTGATCAGTTTTGTTCATTCCATGCCAAAAAAATGACTCGCGGATAGGCGGATGGAGAACAAGTTTATGAAAATCAATCATGGAACATTTTAGGAAGGGCCCCGTCCACATCGTTATGCCATGCCGTCAGTAAGTTCAAGACGGTTTCAAGCAGCTCCCAAGTTGAGTTAGTAGGCAAAGAACGTATCTGTAAGTTCGCTGAACCCACCGTGGAATGAGTAAAGTTGGTGCCAGTAGCAAAATGGCGATCGCAGCCATATAAGCTTACCGTGAGGCGTATAAGGGCAAGGATTGCGTCATGATCAGCACCCGTTGGTTCAACTTCAAGGGCAAGGACAGCCTCCGCTCCGTTTTTAGCAAGTACAACGTTACGTTGCAAGAGACCAATAACCTTGGTCAATATCGGCAACCAATACCGACTAGCGAGCATCAACGAGTGCAAGTCATGCCATCATTGCAAGGTGGGTAATTGGTTTTCGGACTTAATTGTATTGAACCAGTTGCCAATGTTACACTAAAATCTGGCGGGGTTTGTGGCTTTCAAAATTAAACAGTGTTTTTCGAATATTGCACCTAAATCAATTCTCATCAGTCTCCATTGTTATCTACAGCCTGTTGCCGAGTCACGTTTTATTACGTGGTCTGGAATAAACAAAAATATATGATGAAATATTCTCTTAATAGTAAAGAACACAACTTGCATGGGGTTCAAAACAGCTGGTGTCAAATCTTCATGTAAAGGATAGTGAAGGGGAGTTAAGTTGTTTTGTATTCACTGTTGAAGCATTAATATATTCAAGGGTCCTGTGGTTTTGAAATTTGTAGTTGATGGCGGGGGAGTCATTTATTTTTTAAAGGCGAACAAGCCAAAAGGCAAAATTAATTCCATTTCCAGTTGATTGTGGCAGGAAATATTCGTGCCGTATATCCTCTAAAATCTTAATGGGGGGAGGGTTTAGTTTATGAAATGTGTGCAATTTTAGGTCATAGGGTTATGTACTAATAAGGAACCATACGGGAACCTGAACGTTCATTTTAAAAATACTAATTGGACGTTCAAAGAGTAGAAATACAGGGAAATATTTTCGGTGTTCTGTGAAAATTTATTTCAATGAATTTACTGGTTTTCGTGGGCGTTATCATTATTAATAAATAAAACTTCTTTAAAAGGGAAGGGGGTGGTCAAGTGGAATTATCCATGAAAATGTGCAACGAAATAGTGGTGCAAGCAATGAACATTCACAATGGGTAATTTAATGTTGTTCAAAGTATAGTGGTCCCGAAAGGGCAGTATAGTGTTTGTTATAATATTATTATTAATATCTGGTTTATTTAATCTCTTGTAAGCCGATAGGTTAAATTGCCAGAGTCATACAAAACAAAACTGTTCAACAGAAACAATGCAACTTCGGGGCTACAGCTTAATCAGCACTATGTTTGCAACATCCAAACAAAAACCAAATACAAAAACACATGGTGGCTAGTAGATCTTCATGGTTCATTGCCATAAAAATGAACCAGAAGTGAGGGGTAATTCTGAGTTTATCCAGTATTACTTATGCAAAGTTACATCCAGGTTACTTAGCCCACTGAAAGATTTGAAGCCCGCGGCCTCGTGGGTACAAAGGCAAAGTCCCTAACCCATTTAGTCCGCCGCCAATTCTATTTTGAGTGATAAATCCAAGTGGCCACCATTTGATTGTGACTTGGTTTGGTGTAATTCAGATTTAGGGCTGGCATATAAGGGTTAGAGGAAGGTGATTTGGTGGCAAACAATAAATCAATTACAGATTGGCATTATCATAGCTTTGGATGTTTGTATAAGAAATCAAATGGGGAAGAAGTTGGCGGCGTCCATTCACCGGTAAAATGTTTGGATTGGAGGGATATGTGTATGTCCATTATAGTAGATTTTGTGTGGCCATTCACACGTGATAAGAGCTCGGGGATATGTGGTTATATGAAGAAAAATCCAGCATTCAGGTTATCACAAGTACACCCGGTGATTTTGGTTATCCGGAAATCGCAAATATTATATAGATAAAGCGCTTTCATTGGGGCATCTTGTTACCCAGGCCACTTTGTGAGATTTTCTTCTTTTTTGGAGGGCTTCAATTCGATGATCGCCCTTTGTCCATAAGCCAGTTTCGGTACGGGCCTTAAAATTCGAGTTTGTTGCGCCCGTACCTGGTGATAATTTTCCCATATATAACCTTCATAGGGGGTGTCCCCCTGAATAGGATTAGGTATGTTCCGCCCCGAAAAGTTGCACATTAGCGCGTTACGCCTATTTTCAAAATGCCACAGTGTTTTTATGAAAAACTGCTATTGTATTTTTCATTATTGATAGAAATTTTATCCAGGATTAAAAAAAAGTTTTACCTTCCGGAAGTAGGTTTTAAACATTTAAGTGTCGCAAGATGGCCGCCGGTAGGAGGCATGATTTGTTAAATCGTTACTACAAATTGCCCAAATAGATGGGGTTAGAATGCGAGTAATATTTTTAGACACCAAAAAGAGTTTAATGGACTTTGGTGTATTGCGGACCTGATTCATAACTAATGATTGCGGCAGTATACCGCTCCGGGGGGACTAAATCAAAGAAGAAACACCCCTGCAACCCTTGGTTCGGCCAGAATAAGAAACCATAAGGCGAGAATTAT
>JAMKCH010085472.1:0-42084 GCA_023653785.1 Ophioderma brevispina
TTGTTCATATGGATGTTATTGTACAACAAATTTGTGATGAGGTTTATCTTCCAAAAGGGGTGAAATGTTAGAGGACCTTCAAGACATGTTACCATAGCATCCTGGCATATTCATCATCAACTCCTGAACAATGTGATATTTCCAGTCTCATTAAATCTGATTAGACCCATACAACTGTGCCATCAAGTTCACTTTTCTTCTGGAATCGAAAAATACTTGTCAAAGAGTCAGCATGGAGCAGTGTGACCTCGACAGCACCATGAACCCACACACGCAATTCAATCACTGCTGTTTGACGTAGTAAACTTACTATGTGCTGGTACTGGTAATGTTGGCAAAGAAAGACAAGGGAAATGCTATCTGGAGTAGAACTGTGTGACAGAAATAACTATGCAGAAATGCATGAGTTGTGATTGCTTAAAAACAAACAACTTAACAATCCCACTCACTAGTGCGGATGTCAGGGCTTCAAACAAGGACAGCACTACCTTTTTGTCATGGTAATCATAGTGCTGTACCATCAAAAGATTTGGTACTAGACACTGGTAGTCTGGATTTGATCTTAGTAACTGAATCAACAACTCTGTGGACAACTGGTCATAGTAAAACAGAACTGAAAGTTATAAATGTAGTCAAGTTATCCAGTAATACCATCATCATGATAATTTTGAGGCGCAACTAAGAAAGAGCATGTCACATAATGAACTCGTACTTAAACTCTACCAAAGACACCACTGATATGAAGGATAATGCAGTCATGGATTTGACAGCCAAATTGAATAACAATGGCACTGACATGGCACAGGACTCTGATGCCGATAGTGATGATTCCTTATTAGAAGAATGCTCCCGAATCTGTATGTGTGACAAATGCATGGAAAAGATACTTCCCAAAGGAAGGGTAAGATTAGAATCTGTATTGATCCAGCTTCATGTGTTAGTTAGAGCGTAGACTCATGCAATAAGGCTTAAGTCTGCAAGAGGCTAAATAGGATTACAGTGTAATATTGGCACACCATATCCATATCACATTATTCTGCTTTGATTGGGGAGGGGGTGGGGAACACCGGCATATCCAGACCTTGTTTTTGAGGGGGACCCCGGGGGCGGAAGGACCTCTAATAGTCGAAAATAGGCTGAATTTGCATGTTTTGGCATGAACCCCCGGGGGCGCGCGCCCCGAAAGCCTCCCTCAAGATACGCCACTGGGGAACCAAAAAGAAGCAGATCATAACCCACCTTGGTGCACAAATTTACAATATTGTTTTAGGCAATCATCAGGAGCAAATAGGAGAACAGTGTTGTGTGGACTATGCTGTAAATGAATTGTCCCTGCCTAAAGACAGATGGAAAAGTATACAAAAGTGCAGTTGGGATATGGGTGATGGCACATGTGACATGGGTAATGGCATATGTGACATGGGAACCTCAGTATACAAATACTGCCATGAGAGGCTCTGGTTAAAACTATGAGCCTAAGGTGACATCAAGTAGACCTACTATTTGTCTGAGGGGCGCAGCCCTGAAGGCAGTGGCGTACCAAGGTAGTCGATCCAGAGGGGGCAAAATTCCCAAGTCGTCCTGCCAGAGGGGGGAAAATTCTTAAGTCGTCCCAGAGATTTGCTCCAATGAAGCCAGAAAGTGCTTGAACTTGACAAAATGCGCGCTCTGGGCGCGGAAAAATGCCAGATTCACTTGAATTTTGACCAAATTTAGGCTGAAATTGGTCGAAATTCCATGAAGAAGGGGATGGAAATGCATATATTGTTCCATATTGTCCCGCTTTTTCCAGCCAGAGGGGGCAACTTGCCCCCCCTGCCGGTACGCCACTGCCCGAAGGAAAAGAGTAGACCTACTTGATGTCACCGAGGGACAACTTACATGCTACGTACAAGCCGTGTATCTATTGTCCCATATAAACATGGGCAGTAACCAATGAAATTGCAAGAAGCTTTAAAAGTGTTTAAGAATTTTTCTTCACAAAGATACAAAGCCATAATTATGTTGCTTGCACACATTTAGTTCAAGTAAGAGAAAACATTTAGACTTATTGTCCTCAAGTGTGCTTGCTGGTTTTAAAAAAGAAGTGTGAGAATACAGAACTGTGTTCACACTCTCCAGGCCCATCTGCAGCTTTAATAATAATATAGCAGTCTTTTTAAAATCTCATATGATCATTTTACAACCTCCTCATTGCCTCTGGATGACCTATATAAGGACTATACCCTGTTTACACTGGGCCAAAAGTCAAAGTGAAATTGATTGTTCAGTTGAACAAATGACCTATAATAAATGCCCCTTTTTGAAAAATTCCACACACACACAACCCCAGGCATTTATCACAGACAATGCGGTATTTGAACACTGTTTAAAACATGTTTGGAATGAATTCCTTTCAGGGATATCCATGAGTTTCCAGCCAGGGCAATGATAAGCAGCTAATTTGAGAAGAAATTCTAAATTGCTATGTTGGACTGACAATTTCTATGAAAGTACAGGTAAAATCAGGGGCGGGGGGTGGAAAGGGGGCAGCCCCCTGAATGCCTTCCTTTAAATACAGAATTTTTAAAGAAAAATGTATATTTTTATTTTTATTTTGATTGACTTTGGGACTCATTGAGGCAATTAAGCTCAATTGATATCTGTGTAGATTATGAAGTAAACAAGCCTTTTACCAGTCAAGTATGAATTGATCTGCCTTTACTTGGTTGGATTTGTCCATCACTTTGCAATGGCAGCCTTTATGACCATTTCTTTTTGATTGTTTCTGGTATGTAAGTAAAACAAATTGACATTCCCCAAATGCACATGTATGTTATTTCCAACTTGAAACTACCATTCCAATCTCCAGTTTTCACATCAAGTAAAAATACATGGCGGTCTATGGGAATCAAGACTTCAAAATAGCTGCCCTATGAGTTGTGATGTTAGCGTAGACAGGCTAGGAAGTTGTGAAGGAAAGGGATGATACAACCCATGTAATACTGCATATATTGTAAAATTACCAATAAGTTTATCCAAACACAAGGTGGCATGTTTCCATGGCTTATCACTAGGCATAGATAGGCTCTTATGTTCAAAGTTCACACTTTCATTCAGAAAGATATGTCAGGTTTGTTTGTATATGATGTTGTTGTTGTTCTATCCATCCGTCTGATTTAAGTGTGACATGAATGCAAGAGTGAGCAATATGCGTTTCCTGTGAACACTGATTAGAATCTTTCACGAGATACTCAAGTTAAGCATTTTCCTGGCTAAGAATTAAGGACTTTGTTTAAAATATACACATATTGACCTCCAGTGACCCCTACATGACCTTTGACCCAGTTTTGTTAATGTTACTGCTAAGGGAATTTCAGCACAATTACTGAATTAGTCATTCTGATACAGAAAAGTCAACTTTTTTGGTATCAAAATCATCAAATTTTGATTAAATTTGATCCAAATTGTAAAAGAAATTGACAAATTGTTTTAGTGAACTCCTTGCTTGCTAATCATTTTAGATTCTATTTTTTGCATATTATTCAATGTCATCACAGCAATATACATGGCATTTAAAAAAATCTTAGGAACTTATGCAGGTGTCACTCTGAAGCTTGAACCCACCCTCCTCAAGCTATCACCTTTCTTCACCTGAGCTGATTAATTCTAAGGTCAGGATTTCACCACCACTTCACTTGCTTCTCAGAAAATATCGGCAAAGTTTCACCCTAATGACAAATGTGAATAGGTAAAGCATCACCCTTCTGATCGTTTCCGTATGTAAAGCTTCACTTTGTTTCCATTTTCATGTGTCTCTATCAGCTCAGCCTCAGACACCTCGCTTCACCATGTATCAATACTAGTTAATAAAAACAGCCGTTGTCTCAAAAAGCAAAGGCTTTAATTTAGAAAAGCTGTCGAATTTACGGTTATCATAAAGTGTACGTAGGCCTACGTCTTACACACCGCTAAATCATGATGTAACAAAATCGCAGTCAACAACATTGCCATGACTGAGCACTCGATCGGGTATGGTGTGGTATCGGTAACATAAATTTTTGGCTTTCCCATCCAACCGCCTCTCCGATTTTGGCATTTTAATGATCACTATCTACACCCTTCTTAAACTATAACTTCTTTTACAAATTAAAGAAGGGGAACAGTCTCTACGAAACGATGAAACTTCTTCGCCGAAAAAATCACATTTACTCTCATGGGCGCCGCCATATTGAATAATTATTTTCATGACGCATGCTTCGGCGAGAGTTCGGATTTCCGATGGTTACCGACAATTTTATAATCACCGCGCGTGCGTGTTTGTCATACGTCACGAAAAAAATCATCCCATCTATGAAGTCCATAGCGAAAAAGATAGATATGAATCAAGGTAATGTGGTGCTGATGCTGTCATGGCTGTGTATCAACACAATCCGCACAGAGATTCGATGTCACTTCACCAACAAACATGAAAGACTCGTCTTAGCTTCACTCCTTTCCTAATTTTTATGAGGTAAAGCTTCACAGAAGCCATATAAATGAACATTAGGACATCACAATAATAAAAAATTATTGACCTCAAGCTTCGGCGTCGGGTCGACGTCGATTATTGCGTCGATCCTTGAGGTGGGTAGGATTTCCGCTTCAGAGTGACGCCTGCAATTAGCTTTTGAAAGTCTGAAACTGAAAGTTCAGTTCACATACGGCAAAACTCTAGTTTAATTCATAGCATTAAAATGTATCAAAAATTTTACATAACATGGGTTACTAATTGTAGATGAGATATCTAGCATTCAATTTCAGTCATTTAAATGAATGAATCCATGCATAGTAACATAATCAATACATGTCAATATAATATTCTGATGGCCTATATATATAGACATTAACATCCTACGTCACTTCTGTTGTTGCCTGCGAATCAATTCCTTGAATCGTTAGGGCCCATAGTATTAAAACTCGAACAGATACATTGCCCAGTGTGTAACAGTCCTGCCGACCTATTTCAAGATACCAGGCCCTAACATGTTTACAAACATTGCTGTTAACTGGTCTATATATATAATACATATCTATATATATATATATTATATATATAACATCATAGTAAACAGTATTATTTTACAGGTTACTATCTTTGGAATTAAGAGTGCTCAATCCCATTACAGGAGAGCGTAAAATACCATTCAAAGTATAGACCCGATCCTGGAAAGGCAACCGTTACTCCTGAGTTTTCACGGCATACCCATACCCTCACTTACGATCCCAGGGCATCCGATCTTCAGACGGACGTGTTTGCGTTTTTTCCTTCTCTGGCCCTGTTGTTATATATATAGATTATATCTATATATATATAGAGTAGTCGTCGGGTGTAATTACATAGTGACGGATGTTAAACAAAATACGAATTTTTTGTTTCTGAGAAAATCGCATTTGAAAAATCGCAAACTCTAGAAGTCCGTACACCATCCCCACATACGGTTCCACAATCAACCAATCCGATTAAGAAACAAAGTTAACAACTGGACCTTTATTTTATCTAATCTTCTGAATTCTTGATTGATAAATTGGATGTAATACTTGGAAAAGCTAACCATCATAATCCGTCACACAAAAAAATACGCAAATCGTGATCATGTTCAGACATATGATGGCTGTTGGATTTTCCCCTACTATAAGTGTTATTCGCATCCTCTATTATGGAAAACATCAATCGGCGTTTTCCGAACATCCGTCAAACTAACGTCCGTCATCGCGAATTTGCTCAATTTGTTTTTATTTACATAATGACGATGTTGGCGTGGATTGCCGCTATTCACCGCTTTGGAACTGTAATATAATATAAATTTTTCTACTATATGAAAATTTATAACATTAATTTCATATTTTGCTTGTTGTCAGTTATTAAATTTTAGAATGAAGACTTTTACTAACAAAAGGATTTAACAAGCCCTGGTGGGAAATCAAGTATACACTTCTTCGACAGAGGGGTTCACATCCGTCTGTCATGTAATACACCAAAATCTCTGTTCTGCAACATACGTCAAAATTGCAAAATGTCCAATTAAGATTATTAATTAATGAAGTACTTGCAAGGTTCGGCACTTGGCATGTTTGAAGATTTTGGTATTTCGTATCATTTCCCTTAATTTTGTAAAAATGATAAAAATTCAACATCCGTCACTATGTAATACACCCGACGATATATATTTACTGAATATCCTATGTCTACCTGTTTCCTGTTTTCTAAATCACAAATTCTGTGTTCTTTTCCATTTTCTAATTAAAAGCCATAATTTATGCAATTCTACATGTTCTAGGGAACATTTCAATTTTCTTGGTGTATTTCATGATCCTAGCACCTTATTTTTTTTATTTATGGTTCACTCGAAAGAAAATGTTATTTTCAAAATTTTAGTTGATTCTGATGGTGGGTTTTGATGTTATAAGCAAATTTGTTTATCAAGGTGCCCCAAAGGCCACTGTGTTGTAATTTTTCCATGTACAGACAGAAAATGCAAAATTACATATTTCTTTTAGAGTAGATTGATTTATGACATAAGATTTTGGCAACATATTTTAAAACTTCGGAGGGCCAATGGTTCAGATAAAATAAAATCTCAACATTTTTTAGACTAAGTCTGGGATGAGGATATAGATTATGAGATGCCCCTTTAAAAACACAACAATATATTTAATCTAGAAACAGTAAATAGTCACTTGCCAAATGCTTAAAGTATGCCAAATTTGGCGGTACATATTCATGAAATTGGCAATGATGATGCCTACTAAGGTAATTTTGTTCCAGAATTTATGAAAAATCTGGGGATTTTAATGCATTTTGAGACTGAAATAGTGGTAGGATGAATTTGAATTATTTTGTGCACAAAATAGGAGATATTACTGGAAAAAATCAGTTTAGGACATTGAGGTTTCTCCAAATCTGTCTTCAAAACTCTGAATTCCATGAAATTTCCCAATTTTCCATAAAACAGAACTTTTGTCTTTACCTTTGTCATTGAGAAGGTTGAAATATCTCAAGATTGGATTAGGCTGATTTTAGCATTCAAGAGATCGGTAATCCGCAATTAACCAAATTCACAGTTGTCAGGGCCTGCATTTTAGACCTGTTTGTGTTTGGAAGCTGTTTGGGATTTTTTAAGGATTTAAGGTAAACATATGGAGCTATGAAGCACAGGTGTCTACTATAACTATACCTTCAATACTGAAACTTTTCCATTTTGATAGTTCATCCTAATATTTTAATAATATATGGTATAGGGGGAACACATGTTTTCTAGGTTGGGTGGTATGATAGTGCTTACAAAAATGGAAGAATTTACAACACATACAGCAAATATCTTCAAAACTTGTTGATAGTGAAAATTGTTCTTATCCTACAGTGTCAATGTTTGAGATAGGCCCTATAATTAGCTCTTTTCGACTTTAATCCTTTGACCCTCAGGTCCAAAAACAACAAGCCAAAAATCAACTCACTATGTTTATACTTATAGGTTTATGACGTCAATGTTACCAAGGAGATTATGATAGGCATTGTGATTATGGAGTATTGACCCTGCACTTTAGCCTCATACTGGGATCTTTCTTCCCATATAGTTTTCCCACTGTAAGATGGGAATGTGACCTCTGATGATGAAGTACATTCAATTAACACCTTTGGGGTCTAATAACCAAGTTCACCCAGGCAAACTGTGGTAATTATAGTGTACTTTGAAACAACTTGGACACCTCCTCTGATAGTGTGTACAGTTGCATAGTATAATTGGCAAAGGCCATGTTCCAAGTTAAATTAAATTGGGTATATAGAGGGGTTTGGTATCTTTACTACTTTTAAGTTAGGCCTACCTGTACTTCTGAGATGCTCCTGTACTTTGGACTATATTTGCTTGAACATATTGAAACATTGATTCTAGAGTCTATGGACATAGTGGTTTTTTCCCTATAATTATGTGTATACTTTATATGTGAAAAGCACAAGCTATTCTACTATTCACAAGCATTGTCTGCAACAAAGACCTGCATACAGGGCCGCATCATAAGTTTTAAGGGAGGTGGTTTGTATTTGGCTTCAAGCTTCTTTGCTATTATTACAGCATGGATTGTCACCATTCACACCAGATTAAGCCAACCATGTGAACTTGCTAACTGAATGCTAAAAGTACTGTAGGTATCAAACCACTAATTCTTCATGTTTAGTTCCAGTTTGGTAGGGGAAATGGTTAAAATTTAATGTGGGATTATGATAGGATGTTGATTCAAAATGTGAGTAACCAGTGTACGACATAGTAAATTGCCAAATTTGGGCAATTATTTTCTGTTAATCATGGATACAAGTTATACGTAAATAGAACATGCACAAGCGCTTTGTAAAATATTGAATTCAGTAGGATGTAAACTGATCACCATGTTTTTACTTTCAGGGTCATAGCAAGGTGCATGTTTAGCTCTCTGATGTGTATATTCATTTCTTACAGTGACCTCAGCATAGTTTTTTTCTCCTGAAATGCTTGCTTTTATGCATACTACTTTGTAAAAATTAGGATACTTTCATACCAAATTGAAAACAATAGCTCTTTTTAAAATTAGTATTTCCCTAACCTGCCAGTTGTTAGAAAGGGTGTTCCTAGGGACTCAGACTGATTTATCTAAAAAATCGCTGCACAAAAAAACTTTCTCCTTCTTTTGCCCAAACATATCAAACTTACATTTTTGTCAAAATATAATAACTCTGTATGATTAATTTTTTTAATTGTAAATTATACTAATTTGTTTCTTTTTTGGCTGCTGTACCGTTTTTGTTTTTAAGAAGCTGCCAATTGAAAACAGAAGCTGTAAAAACATTGCAAAAAAGGCGAGGCATTAAAAATGCAAATTTTTAAACCTATGCGAACAGAAAGCTGAAATAATTTTTTTTTTGTTAATCTGTGATGTGACCTGGACTGAATTTCTGAAATAATGATCACAGATTTTGCAGTGATTATTGACCATTTAATAAAGTGAGCAGAATTACAGGAAAGTATCGGATAATTGAGTCAGCTGTGTTGTTTACGTCATTGGTGCCACACTGCGGAGCCTGAATTAAGATAGCTGTAGGAATCCCGATTGATTTCTGACCAAATAACACTTGGTTGCGCAAATCTGTCAATAAAAATTCTACAGGGATATATGTAAGGAAGTGTTTCACCTGCCATCTTGTGCAATACTGTCTAGATACAACCCATGTTTTGTTAATTGCCACAAAATAGGCAGTGCTTGTACAGGCTGCTGGTTGGTAACCTCCCGAGGTCTACCGTCGCCGCCTTTCCGTTAGTATTTTTGATAGGCTGTTTACATGTAACATGATATAACTCCTGGGTAACCAATCAAAATACACACGTGGAAAAATGCATCGCACCATTTGCTTTGCCAGCTTTGATGGCTTAACTCGGTGAGCTATTTTGGCGGCTGTACCCAGTATTGATTGTGACTGGGTATTCAGTGACTATAACCCTATTCTAAAACTCACTGAGCTGATATGATGACATTGTTGTACCGAAACACATATTGTATAGGGAACAAAATCCCTGGCCGAGCCAGAGACATCCTTGTGGCGTGCCATCCCTGGTCATGCGACTGGGGCGCCGGGGCCCGTATTTCGAATCCCACCCAAGGTGTCCAATCTTCTTTACCTTCTATCCTTTTACCTCTTCCCTTCCTCCTGGGCTTGAAACGAGAATCAGTGTTAGGGTTAATGTGTTGCTGAGGATTCATTGTAAATATTTTATCAAAGAGCCTTGCATTTAACAAGGTACAACTTTGTTAAAATGCAATTATCTTTTGCTCCAATAAACCCTCACACAGCAGCAGGGCCGTAGCCAGGGGGGGTGCGACGCACCCCCCCAAAAATGACAAAGGTCCGCTTTATGATGTTGAAGGTCCGCTTTGCCATGTTTAAGGTCCGTGTTGTCAATTAAAAGTTTGTCTTAAGTGTTGTGGTGCATGGTATATGAATGACTAAGCATGATTAAGCAGCTGTTAACCATCGCATTACGATTGTCGTTGTTACTATACTGTTGTTAAAAAAAAAAAAAAAAAAAAGGGTTAATGTGTTGCTGAGGATTCATTGTAAATATTTTATCAAAGAGCCTTGCATTTAACAAGGTACAACTTTGTTAAAATGCAATTATCTTTTGCTCCAATAAACCCTCACACAGCAGTATTGATAAGTGTGAGGTGAATCCGTCACCTCCGTTTAACAGGGACAAAACCAGATTTAAAACTTTATGGTTTAACTATATAAAACTAACCAAAATTGTTTGATGTACAATTTTTGTCCAGAACATTTTGTTTTAACAATATTATTCATAAAAATTGTGCTTGTGAATACATAACCTTTCTGTGACACTAGCGAGGTTTAGATGCCAAACATACTTGTACGATAATTGTGGAATTATTATACATGTTTGATCTATCCAGGAACAAAAGAATTGCACCTTCTAAGTACAAACACAAACCTTGCACATGGCACCAGCCTAATAATTGGAAACTGAAGACTTTATACCACAATCTGTTGTCCAGACTGAGAATCATTAACACTGTGGTAGAAACATAACAAAACATCTTCTATTTATCTGTATACACCTTTTAAGCTTTTCGTCCCATGCCTCTAATTGGCTAATTGAATCACATGCCTATGAACAGCAAATCAGATGAGCCAGTAGTGACCAGAGGGTAATTGAATTGGCAGAGGATTTCAGATCTGATAATCAAAATGTGTTGCCATTGAGATCAATGTGAGGAGACCAAGACAGTGTGAAGTGAAAAAGATAGAAAATATTGCTTGTTACACGTGTTTCATGAATTCAAAAGAGTAATGCATGTGAACCAATACTCAATTAGTGCAACTAAAACATGCACCTGGGCTCCATTTACAAAAACTCGAGTCTTCACAAGCAGTGTTTTAACAAATGTCCCTTCACACATAATTAAAAAAAGGGTCCATCCCTTATGGTATGGGGTAAGCCAGTTGTCTTAATGTGTAGTTTAGAGTAAGCAATCTATAGGTATGTGGTCCGATTAGTTAATATAATGTAAATAATGTCAATGCATGATTAATCATTTTTGATTTTGTCCTTACGAAGGTTTTTTTCCTTATCCGACAAAATCAATTCAATCACAATTTCCTGTACTGTGTCAGTGCCATTTTGGAATTAGATAACTGAAATTTTAAAGAAACTGTGACAGTGTGTGAATGTGACTGGAGAACCCTTTTCTTATAAGGGTGTCTCCACTGTCTTGTCCAGACCGTCTTGCACTTTACAAAAGTCTTTTTTTTTCCTTAAATTTTTTGGTGGGCTGTGCCGCAACGAACGAATATAACCCAGACCCTAAGATTCTCCCGAAACGGCGTAACCAAAATCTGGTGCCCAAACGTATTATAATGAGCATACGGACTTCATTAACATAGTTTTTGGGCACCACCATATGTGGTTTACGTATCGTCTTATTTTGAAAATCCTTATTGCATATTCATGAGACACGCGGTATTTTAAGTTCGTCACACTCAACGAGTGAAAACAACAATAACACTGATGCCACATGCTTCGACACCTCGACTCAATTCTCTTTTCCTAAGCAAATTACAGGGGTCACGTAGACTTTTTGTTCATTAGGGATGCAGGAATCTTTAGATGCAATGGTTTTCTTTTTTCATCGTTGGGTTTTCCGCATAATTATTGCAGAAAAATCGGCCGATCAAAACTGGAACACTGGGGAAATGCAACAACTGATAACATATAACGCGTGACGCACAGATTTTTATATGCGTGTTCTTGCGCCTCAACAGTGGCCAGACACGCGCGTGCTTACGCAGCACCAACCACGGCGCGCTGTGTTTGAGAGAATTGGTTAATGGCTTGGGCGATTCCCCCCTTGGTTTATTATTCCAGCTCTAGGCTTGCAGCTAAATGCTGCAGGACACAACTTAGATTTCTATTGTTAGGCTGTCTGTATGGATGGATTATTGATGTCTGTGTGTTTACATCAACGACAAAAAGAAGATAAAACTCACTCCTTCCAAACCAGAACGCATGACCATTTACATTAAGCTAGGGTGTGGGTAGTGAAGACGTGTATTAACACACACACGTCAATCTGCCGTCACCAATGTGGTGCATTAAAGCGACGGGAGGAGTTTTCTGTTGGTTGTTAGAACAACAAACTTTTTGAAGGTTTTATTAGGCAACAAGTCAAAAAAGAAGCTAAACATAGTCTCTATTACAATTAGGGAAGGGCATCATCATTGAACTTATATTATCTGCTGAGGAGAACTGTTAGCACATGCCAAATCTCAGGAAAAAGCTGAAGTATAAAGACCGATCCATGAGGACAAGAAGCTGGATGGGAACTGAAATACTTCCCTTTGGAGGTTGGTTCAAGAGGATTGGCAATGTTACCTCTATCCAGCTGCTTTTAAAGTTCTTGGCCTAACTAACTTCCATTTCTCCTTTTACCTCTGTGTCAGTGCGTTAGCGGTGAGATTTGTTGGTCGCACCATTAAACCGTGTGCGCTGACTTCAAACGGCAGCGTTTTTTTACAACACTGGTAGATAAAAATAAACTCACGGTCATGAAATTTCACCCAATCAGTTTAGGGACATGGAAGAGGATATTACCCTCATAGAATCAGATTCATCCATTGCAAGAAGCTTGCCAAATAAGGCTTACAATTTAAAAATTCAGATTGGTTTGTTGTATACCCCTCTGTTTGCCATTCTCTGTAGATATCTGTTTTAAAATTTTAAAAAAATCCCCTGGCCTGAAAAGTAGTAGGGAGATTTTGAAGAGCGCAACATTCCCTGTATACATGTGTGTTCCACGTTGGTTTAGGTTTCCGTTTTTCATGTTCATGTCGTCTTCTTCGAACATTGAAGGTCCGATTTAACCCAGACTTGGGATTAATGTGCAGGAGGGGTTCCTTTATATGTGGATGATATCAAAGGTCAGGACTAAGGTCAAAGGTCATCTGAAGTCATGTTCCATACTGCCATCTTGCCAGGGGGATGTTGCAAGTTTACTGGCTGTATTTTTTGTCTTGCCACCAATAAGGCCAGATGGATCATCCCCAAACCTAAGAAGTTCATACAAAACACAACTAATGCACACATACTCTACACACAAACAAGGACAGCTCACAAAACTCATTCATAATATTCAGAACGGTATAGCTGTGAATTGATTTCTAAAACACTTATTTTTTTCCTTTTTTTACACATTTTGTTATTATTGTCCAAAGAATTCCATAATTTTGGTCCAGAATTTCAGAATTATTCTGTTAAAGGCACTATCTAGTTAACCAAAATCCATATAATAAGGACCAAAAATAAGAGAGTTTCAGGTTTTTAGTGACATATGGACACTGTAATACAAATGTAATATGAAGGGAGGTTCATATCTGCTGTTTTCTTTTCTATTCAATTTTCAGTCACAAAATAACTAATTGAGGATTCTTCAAATTAACCCACCGGCAAATTGGTTCCTGCAAATTGGAAAATTTGGACTCTTTCCAATGGATCACTGATAGTGTGTTATTATTGGAATATTAGATGATGTAGTGTGTGCAAATAGTTAAATGTCGATGTATAATTTGGTCATACCCTGCTTCGTACAAGTTTACGACATTTAAATATACATTTGCTTGTTGTTGCTTCTATTTATTGATTTAAAAATGAAGAATGTGAAAAGGTGAAAGTCAGGGGGGTTTTGAAAGGCCAACTCATCAAGCTAGAAATGTGACTGCTAATTGAATCACAGTGACAAGGAATGAACTTAATGAAATTTAATAAAATTAAGGCTAACACACTAGCAAGATGGTGCTCCTAGTATTTACTCTCTCAGCAATTTTACTTGGATTCATTCTTGACTGGTTTAAAAATGGTTTATTGATGATACTTACCTTGCTGTTGTCAGAAAATCAAAATATGTCTGAGCACCAGACACCTCGATGTTCTTTTGCTTTTCAGAAAATGCTGAAGATTCACATGTAGTTCGGGATGCCGGCCAGTTTACTTAGAAAATTATATAGTTGTTTTTTTGGATTTGGCTTCACTTAGACCATCCATGGTATAAGAAATCAACTGATGACAGTCCATCGCCTTGAGCATTTGAGATATTCGTAAAAAAACAAAATGGCCGCCAAAATGCCAATTAACACAATATACCAAGAGGTTGTGTTTTTATTAGTAAAGCAGAGGAAAATATGATCTTATGGTATTGTGGGATATGAAAAGGACTCAAAGCTATGTTCAAGATTCAATATGGCGGTTAAATATCAAAATTGTGACCAAAAACAAAATGGCCGCCAAAATACTGCATTTGTGAAATATCACCAACAAGGTTGATTATGCCGAAGTATAAGCCAGCAAATGATAGCATGGTAGAGTGGCACTTAACAGGAACAATCCATGTCAAGAATATATTTTATTCACAGAATATAAATATTTCAAGATGGCGACCAAAGACATGGCTTGCCAAGGCACCGAAGATCCGTTTTAAATTTAACTGATTTCTTTTCTCGTGACGGCTGAACAAAATAATACTTCTAAGTTGCCAAAGTGCCATAATTATAGATTAGGGTTTTTTGAATGGGTGTTTAAATATCAAGCCATATTACAAAGATAAAAAGTTGGCCACCAAAATAGCAAACGTTGTGAAATATTACCTTTATTCTTGTTTTTTCAGTATATGCAGTTCTCTCTTGGCTAGGGTTTCTTTTTGGTGTGAGTCCTCAAATTAGAATCATTCCCTGACTAGGGTTTCATTTTGATCTGTGTTCTTGATGTGTTTCTTTCATCTAATGTGTTTCTTAATAACCAATGTTTCCTTTTGGTATGAGTCTTTCATGAGACCTTTTCCTTTACCAGTTTGTTTTTTTTTTTGGTATAAAGTCCTTTATGAGGGCTATGAGGAGCCCTCCCCCATTTGTGTCATAAACGAAAATCAACTCGGTGAACCAGTCACCAAGTACCAATTGTGATTACAACCAATCAGTTTTTCCGTTGTCATGACTTCAAAATCATCAAGTGTACCCTTTTTCTATACCATTGTTAGAAACCTATTTTCAAACAATGTCAGTGGATTTATAGGTACCCCACCGCCCCTTTCAAATTGTATTTATAGTAGCGTAAGTTGACCTGTTTTGCTGGCCATAAATCAAAACAAAGCCAATTCCCGTCAAAACTCAGGCATGTCCATTTAAAAAAACAAATCATCTCATTTATGGTTCAATGGCATTAACTGGTTCTTTTTTATTGAGAATATTGATAATGTTTTGCTTATATCCTAAATCCGCGGCCATGTTTGCCCCTTTCACGGAGCGGACCCCCTTACCTTGTGTTTACAGGGAAAGTGCCACAAGATCTAACACACAAATACTGCCTACCGGCCCTCCTTTTTTGCGGTATCGTCACGTTGCTAGTTATTTTCCATTTTCCTTCCCAAGGACTTAGGGACATACATAAAGAAATACATCCGAAGCAATCATTTGAATTTCTTTTGAAGGCAATAGTCTTGTCATGGTGTATAAATATTAAGATTACACCCAGTGGTCACTCCCACTTTGGAGGTGACCAGTATATGAGGCTGTTTAGAAAACCGATTGTCAGCAAATCGTTGTCACCCAGAGACCCTATTTTTTACTTTTCACCCAAGACCTCATATTTTTTTCAAATTTAACCACTGTCACCCAAATATCCCTATTTTTATTAGTAGCAGGAATGTGCCAGAAAGGGCCTTCCAGATGCCGTCATTTGGAAAATACATGAGCCCTGTTGTCTGGAAATGTTAGATTGGGAGGTGTCCTGGATCGTACTGACCGCCAGAGATGAGGGTCCGGATGTAATACTCTGAGTTTTGGCTCATTTGGCAAAGTACAGGAGGCCCCCTGATAGAACATGCGGTGGAAGAGAGTAGTTGCTCCGCTGCATCTTCAGTGTTTTTCAGTGTCTACTTGATCATCGAGATTGACCGTGCAGCAAATCGTGCTCGGCATTGGGCAACAGATGATGAAGGGATGGTCTCCATATATCTGTGCTTTGGTCTTGTGATCACACCATGATATGTTTTGTACTCGCATAAGAAGCTTGGTTGGAATGGAGTAGCAGATTACCAAAGGTGCTGTAGTTATTGCAGGACAATCCAAGTTTGTCCTTGTGTGGGGGACAGGAAGTCATTTTTCTTGATGTCGGCATAAAAGGGACCCTAGGTACTTGAAGTCTTCTTTGAGTTGGGTACCGTCTGCAGTGCAGGTGAAAGTATTCTTATTTCATGCTGGTGATATTTCCGTCTTCTTGTTTTTCCCATTTCGATGGCCAGGCATTCTCAAGTGATGTTAGTAGATCTTGTGCACCACCATGACCACAGGTCAGACGGCGTGAGAATAGAATCTACGTAGTCAGGGCTGTGAGATGCGACTTTGGTGACGTCTTAGAACGTCTTTGTTTATATATAGGGTTGTGTATGTTGTTGAAACAATGTCACCTTGAATTTGCTTCCTTTAAAAGGCGCTTTTTTCTTCACGAATACTCGTCATTACTAGATAGTCAAGGATAACGACAACTATACAAAAGTAAAGCTATATAGTCATCAGGGACTATGTTTAGGCCCCGTCGGCATGGGGTGGACCCCCCAGTGTATCCTCAGAAGAAGAGAAGAAAAAAAAGAGGAAAAAAGAAGAGAGGAAGGGCAGAGGAAGAAACAAAACGAGAACGACGTCAGAGCATTTAGATTAAATACATACTTCCAAATATAACAAATATAAAAACGGCTTCCCCTAAGCCAAAACTATTTTTGTTTGACGTTTAGTTCCACGGTAATCAAGAATTGTGAATGTGCCCACAGTACCAAATCGAAATCCAAAGGTAAAATAAATTTAAGAAACGACAAGTGGGCAGTGGCATGGGCAAACGGGAGGGGAGCCCTGTGCCATTCCCCCTAGTTGGGTTCTACCAGTGTTAGGGAATTTTCAGTCGGGGAGCTGAAGTGATAAAAAAAGAAATTGAATTACTGACTAGACTTTACATTCAAAAAATACCCTCTTAATAGCTAAAATACAAGAGCTTCCGGGGACTCCCACGGACCCAGGCAGGGGCTCTGATCCTGTACCCACTGTAAAGACAGTGGCGTTCGCTATGTGTTGTTCCCCTCATTTCTTGAAGGTTCTGAATAGCCAAATTGCAAGAGCTTATGGGAGCTTCGCCCCCCCCCCCCCCCCTGGACCCCCGGCAAGGGCTCTGCTCCTACACCACACCCATAAATACATTTGCGCTCGCTATGTGCAGTCCCCTTCGAACAGACAAAGCTTAGAGAGCCGTTCAGGGGCACATAGAAACCAGTCTTTCTTTGAATGCTACTCTTTACCCCTCAAAAACGTTCTGAATAGCTCAAATCAAGAAAACTTCTCGGGTGATATGCCATGGACCCCCACAGGGGCTCGCCCTAAACGGCCCCGGGACCCACCCGTTCAGAGTTCGGTTTGCGGCCCGTGTGTCAAAGCCAATCCCCCTGTGGTGTGCAGTTTGGTTTGAACGATCAACAAGAAAATAATGATTCAGGGAATCTAATCAGATTTAATGGGCCTTTAAAAAGGAGTTTTAAGTCGGCCCCGAAACGCAGGGCGTTAGTTGCCTTTTTTATTCATCACTACGCTTCCAAAGGATTCTTACTGCAGCATTAACATTTCTTCAGTTTAGGCCCCCCCCCCCCCCGACAAAATGTCTGGCGACGGCCCTGACATGTTGCTCCTGGTCTTCCAATTCTAGTCCATACACAGTGTGGTTGCCTTTTGTTTGATCCATACACATAGCTGTGAATTACTGACGGTGGCCTGTCGCATTAGATCAAGACTTTACCGATGTCGCTGTGGGGTACACATACACACAGATCCTCATCGCTGACGATGTGTATCAATTGTATCTCCATATGTTTCTGATATGGGAACGACCTGGATTATCATGCTTGTCTATCTCTTGGTTTACAATATATACAAGTTTGAATTTCTCTCAAATTATTCTCTAAAGTTATTCTAAAATGGTATAATTGATGTAGATCATAGGTTGTCAAATTAGAATTTAGCTATTGTTTTTGTATATGTCGTTTTAATAATGGATAAATGCTCTTTTTCTTGTGAAGGTCTCGAGGGCTCTGCATTAGGCGATATATCAAGATTATAACTTTTATTACTATCTTGCCCAATCTGTCTGCCAAATCTAATGACAGTCTCTCCGTACGTTTGAGCACCTTAATATGGGCCCCTTGTAAACCATGATTTAAAATTGTCACTGTGTTTTACATATGAGTAAGATGCCATCTTAAATAAAACAATTGGAATGTAAAATAACAAGAAAAATATTAAATTGAGACCTCCAGGTCTACTAGAGACTACTTTTTGTATAGACTTGGCATAACAATCAATATTTGTAGGACCAATAGATCATTTTTTAAAAAATTGATAATTTTTTCTAGAAAATGGGTATTTTGGCGGCCATTTTGTTTTCCACTACATATCTCAAACGCTCATGCTATAGACTGTCAGCAGTTGATTCTCAACTAGAATGGTCTAAAGGTATCATAATATATGTTGAGAAAAAACTATAGTAAACATTTCTAAGTTGGAGCAAAAATTAGGAATGGCGCCTGGACTATTTTTAGGAATAATTCTCTAGAATTGTACAAGCATTGCAGCAGTATAACTTTCAAAATGAGAGACAAGTGTGCTTGGGTCCTTTAGCGTGACATGGTCCATTCCATTACAACCGATCAAATTCCACCCATTATTGTACATTTCCCCCGTTAGTTTTATCTTATTTCTGTTCTTGGTGTGAAGGAGTGTATTTGAATTGTGTTATATAGAAAAGAGTGAAAACCCACAGAATTGATGACATACATATTCTGCATGATTTGGTTCAGTTTTTGTGTACAATTGAATTAGAGAAAAATAAACTGTTGAAATTTATAGCATTTAGTGTCAATTTTAAGGTGGCATGAATGAATCCCTTATGGTTGTGAAAGAAATATTTAAAATGCTTCCCATTTGAGTGTGAAAATGGCACCTCGCTTATGTGTAGTACATATTTTACTATTTTTTCCAGTTGTATTTCACATGGAATTAGATGGAAAAAAGCTCATTAAAGAGAATATTTGGAGTGAAAATTCCATACCCAATAAAACTATCCAAACTTTCAGAAAAAAATGAGGATAATATGAGCTATTCAACTCTTCAGCTTTCCCCAAAGTGACTAATTTATTAATCAGCAGTGTTTCTAGATGTTAAAAATGGCCTAATATATAATTAATTAATTATATAACGCTACCTATGCTACAGATCTAATTTTCTTAAGTCTAGGGAGTTAAGAAAATCACGTCAGCAATAAATATGCATGTCACAGAATACGTCATTGGTACCACTCTATCTTAAAACACAAGAATATCAATTTGCAGAATTGATGATCTTGAGGTTTGATTGAGAACAGTTGTCTTTTGTGCAAATATGTATTTCATATTTGATATAGCTTACACATTGCTCCCAGCATAGTAATCTAAAGATACATGTTCTTTCTGCTCTGCTTTATGTGCGAAGACAAGGAACAACAAAAGGTTAAATTTTTCTATGCCTCCATAAATAACATTCATTGGATAATGCTCTAGGTTGTCCATATGGTGGGATTGTGCCTCCTTTCCCACAGGAAATGCTATTACCAAAAAAAAACCATGTCACCCTAGTACCGTCTTCGGGACACCAGTAGGGTGGTGGTGTGAATGACCCATTAAAGTATAAAAAAAGTCATCTTAACATGATAGCCGCCGCTCTAAAACTCCATTTGTAAATTTTCACACCATTTTGGTTTTTGTCTTTAAAGTGAGAGCTTAAAACAGTGATTTTTTGTCAAGCCTCCCCAGAGTATGTGTAAAATTAATATTGGTCGACCAAAATGTGCCACTCCGTTTGCCTCATAACATCCAAACCATAATTCCTTTACCCTAAGATTTCAACAGTAACTCTATCAGTAATCACAAGGACATGATTGTATGGATTATAATTGACATTGTAATTGTGTTTTTAGACTTCCAAATTCCTTGAACCACTCAATTTGATTTAATCATACCTAAAAATCAGGCATTAAATATCATTCAGATCCATTTGTGCACAAGGCTCATTTGCTTGTGTTTACGGGGTATTTCTGACCTTGTCGTCTTTTAGACCTTGTAACAATACCATGTATTGAATGGAACATCAGCTTCATATTTTAATCTATGCCAGTAACCAAAACAACATTATGGTAAATAAGTCTGAAATATGTTGACAGATCGTTACCAAACCAGTTTTGACATTTTGTGGTCCCCCTCCAACTTTTGTTGGCGAAGGGGACTATAGAAATGCTAGCCGTCCGTGGCGTGTGGTGTGTGTGTTGTGTGCTCCCTCACGATCTCTTGGAACTAATCCAAGTGTGGAGTCCATCCTTTCGCAACTAGATGTATCTCAAGTAGGCGGTGTGTGGGATACAAAGTGGGTCATGTGGCATGGGTCAAAAGGCAAATGTGGTCAAAAATCTGGTCAAATATGTGCAAAATGGGCTAAATCGCTATAATAAACGTTGTCAACACGATAATCTTTTGATTGGAGCAAGTGTGGGTGTCCATCTTCGCACCTGATGTCACTCAGTAGGCTGCGGATGATTCGGAGGAGGTCATGTGGCATTGGTCAAAGGTCAAAGTTGTCAAAATAGGCAAAAATGGAGTTAAATGGCTATAAACCTACTTTTGTGGTAGAATGATGAAACTTTGGTGGTGTGGTCAACATTTAGTGCCGAAAAATTTTGAAGGTCATATTCAAGGTCATAACTAGGTCACCCAAGGTCAAATCACTTAACATGTGGTCGGAGGAATGAAAATTGGTGGGTGGTGGTCACATTCAGTACCAAAAAAATGTTGAAGGTCATTTCAAGGTCATTCCGAGGTCATCCAAGGGCAAATCCACTTACCATGTGTTAGGAGGATTAAATTGGTGGGTGTGGTCAACATTCCAGGTACCAAAATTTTGAAGGGTCCCTTTTCAAGGTCATCCAAGGTCTCAGGTCAAACAACTTAACATGTGGTAGGAGGATTAACATTGGTGGGGCCATCACCATCTTCCCTGAGATCTTTAAAATTGTTGCTTCTTGTTCTTTAGCTACGCACTGGGCGGGGGACCTTTGTGGTTCGAGAACCGCCTTGTAATAGATGAATTTGTTTTAATTGCTAAAATTTGTCCATTATTCAAATTTATTTGTAGCATGAAAACGAAACCCTTGGATATTGCCTAAATTAATACAATTTCATTGATAAAAGAATAGTCTTTAAAAAGACAATCTCACGAATTGACCCGGAACTTCCTTCCATCATAGTGATTGTCACAGTAAGTTACCCAAGAGTAAACATATTCGAATTTGCAGGAGTAATCTAGAGTGAAGGATAAGTCTATATAATCTTGCCTAAGTTATTTTTATTCAAAATGCAAATGACAAAAGGAAAGAGCATATTCAAATATATGAACGCTCCATTCATTTACGTATTGTAGAAAGGTTCTTACGGACACAATGCCCAAATATCTGACTTTGTTTTCATTAGGTTGCTTGCAGGGTTATGTTCGGATAGCTATTGTTTGCAGATATGCACATCTGATTTATTATATTTTATATTTGTTGATTTCTGATTTGGCAAAAGTTCCTTTAATATAATTGTTTGGTTTCTTTTCATTATTTCATTTAAGAAGTGTGGTGTTTGTAAACACCAGGGTCATCATAATCTAAAACAAATTCTCTAACGATCCTTTATAATCCCAGTCGGTGTATCTTATTCTTAGGTGGAGGGGAGGGAGGGTCCATACAATAAATTGAAAGTGGCAAATAACTTTAAAATAATGCTATCCTTCAAACTCTAAAGGAAGGCTTAGCTAAAAATCTCACAAGCACTTTTAATTATTGCATAAAATTGTTATTTCAATGTCATACTTTATGGGTAACTATAACACTTGAAGGATTGATGTAAACTTGGCAAAAATAGCAAGCCTTTTAATACTTTGTATTTTTTTGTTTTTTTGTAAAAAAATGAGAAATTTCTGAATTCAAATTGTGAGTGCTTATCAATAACACAATATGTGCCGTAGGGCGACTGTCTGTGAAACTTTAAACTTTGACACTTTGAGACTTCTTCGATCTCTTAGTTTATACCTTTATCTATCGGATGACCTATCAATTACACTTTTCCAATGTTACTTTGCATCATTTTTACTAGCAAGTGATCTTCTTGTAAAATAATAACCCGTAGGCCTATATGTTGACTTTAAAATGCTGGTACATGGTATGAGCATACAAATAAATTTTCAATGTACCAATGTCACATTAGAATTGGGGCAAGTATTATTCATATTGACATTGCAACGGTTGTTTATAATAAAAATGACAGTCAAATGTGAATAGAAATCCTCATCGCAAAGAATATCAAGCAGTTTCATTACAAGCAGGTTTATTCCATACAATGCATCATTTGACCCTTGCAACAGAGACTGAGACAACTACTGGGGTTTTAAAACAAGAAACTGCTTTGTTGGTCCTCGGTTGCTGGCTCTCACAAAAGTCCAAAATTTGCACAAAAACCTAGCTGTTGTGGAGCAAAGGCAATGTCGAATACCACTAAATCAGCTCGCATTAATAGATAGTCCAACATGTCACAACATTTTAATGGGTATAGTATTTCCCAGGGGTCCCCCATCAAAGTAATAATTCTAAATATCTTGCCATTTTTTGAAAATCTTCATTTCAATTGATGTTGCATGCAAGTCCTACTAGGCCTACATGATCTATTCATGGAATAACTTTTTTGTAATAGAATACAAAGCAAAGGGGGGGTTAGGACGCTCAACCTAACATCCACAGTGCACATTCAAAACTTCATTCAACTTCCGGGTGCTAGTCTGTTTCAAAGACTTAACGGTATGAGGGCTCCCTAACTCATATCGAACGGTTACACTTAGACTTGACTAAGACTAGGCTTGGTCCACGATATTTCAATCTACATGACCGTTTTGGAAATTAGCCCTATTTTGCAGCAGGATTAATCCACAACCCCGATGGATTTTAAGTAAATATTATTTCCTCAATTTTGTGCTACAGGTTTTGTGATCACAATCTCAGACACTCTTGGGTAACCATATTCACTGTGCCTGATTAGGTTTCTTAATATATTTGAATGTGCATTAAGCCATGAACTGTGTTAATTAAAATTAGACGGTGTCGTTACTAGCTCTCATTCCGTCTAAAATTTGTTCGCCCATGTAACCCTGCACCCTGTTACCCCTAGGGTGAAATGTACAAGTGCGACATCATGCTAAATCAAGAGTAAGACTCACTGCGTGATAAAACATTGAGACAAACGCAAGCAATTTGAAAATTTGTTTTTCATGTTTTTATTACTACGTGAAAAGTCTGCTAAAACCATGTGTCAAAATTTAATGACACTGATTACAACACTACTGTTTATAAAGCAAAAGAGAGGCAATTTCTGTTTGCTTATAAGAATGTTCATAAGATGGGTGCGTGGTTTGTGTCTGTATTGCCGACACAAAATTGTCCCATTTCCGACACAATTTCAAAGAATTTCTGGCTCACTAATGCAAATGCAAATGTGCGGCCCGCAGGTGAAGTGCCTATCTCTCTGTCTCGGCGTTTGGGCCAGACTCCCTCATATAATGTGTCTGTGGGGGGTTCGCCACTCCTCCTGCATAACGAGTCTGTTTTGCATTCCCCCAGCGGCGTGACCCTGTGATACAAATGCCCAAGACATTTCGATCGCGATGGTGATCGCGCCACCATTTTCGATAATGCTACCTAATTTTTATGCATAACCCGTTACACATTAACGTCCAACCGGGGAATGACGTAGCGTAATAGCGCCGCGCACTCACGACTGGCGAACAGTCAGCTACTATTTCATGCAGATCAGCTGTGCAGTACGCACCATTCTCATTGACCCTGAGTGTCCCCTATCCCGATTTATTAGGATACCTGTCCCAGCTTATGCACTAACCGCATTTATACTCCTGTGTGGAGAGAGAGACAACGAGGTGAAAGTGCCTTGGCCCAAGTGCCACATCCAACATTGCGACAGCGGTACTCGAACCCCAACCTTCTGCTTATAGTCAAATGCTGATCACAACTGCACCAACCTGTGCCCCTGTGATTCACTGCACCACATGTGCTCGCTATGCTTGTCCGATAAGCTTAATAATTTTAAAATTGGTCAGTAAAATTAACACCGTCTTGTCGCAACACTATTTTTTACCTTCGGTTCAAAAATCTGAGAGGAGGAGGACAATGCCATGACAAAATTGTTCCAAATAACTTTGTATATTCTACTGCATAAAATACGTCAGTTGTGGTTAATAGCAGTAACAAAATATTTCTTAAAGGTCAATGTGCCCAGGAGTTGGGGTTAGGAAAAGGGGAGGTGTTCCATTTTCACAAAAATTTTACAACATTTTTTAATGTATCATAGAACCAAGAAAGGTATAAAGCTTGGTTGTATGTTTTCATTATATGTATTATTTGCTTGAAATGATAACAATTCAAATTTGTGCCATGTATTTTTTTGGAGATATCGTAATTTTGAATGTGTCAGTGTCAGGGGTGGAGCGGCATTGCTGATGAAGGATGTTTAAGTATGGGAGTTTTGAATATTCAGGGCTTTTTGCATTTATTTTTTAACCATATCTTTGTACCCAGCCCGTCTCTCTTCAGTGGTTAGACAAATAACATCCTCATTTTGTTTGTTTTATTTCATGTGGCATCATTTTGACTCCTACAATAGTTTAAGCTCTGATGAGTTGCAATTTTACTACCTTTTGCATTGTGAGGTGCTAGGGTTTTTTATACGCATGCTGTACTATGTACTTATATATGCTCTCAAGTTCTGTGTGGCTAACTTTTTAAATAATTACCCTAACCCCCAGCCAAGAAGTCTACATTTTTCAGAAGGAAATTTTGATGAAAATACAAATAGCCACCTTTTCCTTCTGTGGAAGTTGCTTTAAAAAAAAAGGTTTTGACTGATGTTGTCATAAAAAGCAAAAAATTAAAACGTTTTTTGAACCACCTGAGCTTCATAAGGCAACATTGTTTATAAGTTCCCTTTTTAAGGCTTATGGATGTCCCCTACACCTCTAGGAGTTGTATCAATAAGAATTGAAGGAAACCTCTTACAAAATGTTTCTTTTTACAAAAAATTTCACATTTCCACCCTTAGGACATTTGTGGCACCCTGTATCTTACCATACAGTTGCATAATTTGTCTTCCTTACACTTTCAGCTATCTGAAAAACAATGACTTATTCACTCCTTTAAGTGTGAAAACATGTAATTTTTTGTAGTTTCAGCAAGTCACACTTTGCCCCCAACTCATGGCGCAAGACCCTCAAATATTCAACCTACACCTATTTTACATTATAATCGTTTGCTGACAGTCCAACATTATTGCCAACATTTGATAATGGGTGTTTCACACCACACCAATTCACCCTTAGGAACATTCCGAACTGGCAAAACCTGGAAGTATTGTGCTCTGTCAAAGGGTTTCGGTCATAATATCACACTCTAACCAGTGTGTTTAAGCAATGAACACTTTGGGCTGCACTGTAAACCTATCCTAAAGCTAAAAAAAAAGCATGTCACGTTTGCTAGAACATTGAGGTTTAAAATTGCTAAAACACTAGCCATTCGCAACACGACATAATGTTTTGCTTTAACATGTTTTACAGATGAATGCAGAAAGATGTTCAGAACAATGTTTAATAAATCCCTTAACCAATTTTTTACAGTGTTAACTATTTTTCCAACAAATTTTTTATTCCTGATTTTGGGTAAACTTGATTAGGCTGTACTTGGAGTATACCGCGTGTACCCAATAAAACGCACACTCCTTCGTGGCAAGGCGACTAAATTTTTGAACAAGCACGTGACTTCTTGTTTTTGTGTTGTAAGTAAGATGGGTGTGTTAGCTAATATTCCTGGCCAAAGTTCATAAAGGTAAGTCAATGGTTTTAGAATATGCCTCCAACAATCCAAGTAACCCGCCGACGAAAACCCATTTTTTAAACAAAAAATTGCAGAGCATTGTACCACACGACTGGCAATGAAGAACAAATGGCAAATACAATTGATTGCCATCACATTTACTTTACTTGCCCAAATGTCTTGCAGAACCACTCTCACTGGGTTCATAATTTACATAATTATTAACTTACTGAATCGATAAAACATTAATTTATTGGTGTTATTATAAAACATTATTTTATTGGTGGTTTTGCAAGACGAGATAAAACATGACTAAGTGAGAGACAAACTCAAATTAATACAATGGATAAATGCGTTGGGACTGCAACTTGCTTGTTACTGAAAATAATGTTACAATTCCTCAACCTTTATGAAAGTAAAACCCATTTTTCACACAAATTCAATAACAATATCCTATATTCAATTCTGTCATTACATTTTGTGGTGAAAGATACCTCTTTGTGTGCCGTCACAACATGGATGAGTGGAATGATTCAGCCCCTCACGAGCGTAATCCATGCTGTCTTATTTGGACGATACGAAAGAGTGTGTTGATCATACATCCTAATTCCATCTTTTTTAAGTGTGTTTAAAAATGCCCCCCGAAAATGTTTTTAGCTGTATTCCAATGGAAAATTCATAAGGTTAAATCTGTTGCTATTGCTGTCTTTAAAAAAGGAAAATGCGTGGTTTGGACTTAGAGTTCTATTGGTGGTCTGGGTGCAAAACTACAGTGCCGTATTTGTAGTTAATAGCAACCCCCAATTTGGTAAAATGGGGCCGGCATAGTTTACTGATTAAATTAAATTAGGGTCATATCTTTAAAAATATTGACTCATACATTATATGAATTGTTTTATTTTGTTTCTTTTCAGGGATATTAGCGAACATCCCAATTTTACCTTACAACAAAGAAAATACGTGTCCACGTGCTTTTGTTCAAACTTATGGTGCCTGCCACCCAGTAGTGCGTTTATTTTTGGGACACACGGTGAATAATGATTTTTGTACTTCCCCAATCGGTATAATCACTGGTGAAATTAGCTCTTAAACGGCACGCCTAAAATGCAAAATCTGCTACTGCAACCATTTTATAGTAGCTTCTGTAAAAAGAGCACTGGTTTAGATAGAGATCCCCACAGTGCAGGATTTAATTCTTAGACCCATACTTATAGAAAGATATTGTCTGATGCTTCAATAATTCCCGTTTGGTGCATAGAAGCACTGATGGTGACATATCGATCAATCAGGGCCCTAGGTTCATTGCTATATGAGGATAAAAGGCCAACAGTTTTACCATTTTTCTTTGCCTTGCCACCTAAAGGTGAAAAAATATTTTCTGTACCTGAAATTAGGATGTTAAGGATGCATCATTTACTGGGTCAGGGGGATTAAATGTCCCCTCGCCGACGAGTTCGAACGGGGACTATGAAAGCGCAGCGTCCGTCCGTCCGTTATCGGGTACCGTCCGTCCGTCTGTGACAAAAATGTTAAACGCCCTGTTGTTAACCATTTATTCTGGACTGTTCTCGTAAGGGCGACAAATGATGTTAACTTGGTTTGACAAAAGTCAGCGGGTTGATGAGTTCTCGCCCTGATTAGATTGTGGTCGTAAAATATGCTAATTAAAGTACTAATTTGCATAATTTATGAGGATGTTCTGCATGGCCTGTTTTACAAGTTTTCTTCGTGAGGGTTTCCGTCAGGCCGTAGTGATTTAACTTTGGTGAAAAGAAGCAGACTGAAGAGTTCTTGACGATTACAGGGATTTTTGGGGCGTAATTTCGGGCCATATTGAGCTATGCAAATGAGCTAATTAATAATCAAAAATCCGCGTAATTGCTATCTTTATTGAATGGTACATTGGAATACTCAAAACTCCCTGCACTGCATAACTACTTATCATGGGGCACATCTTTTTTGCAATTTTCAAAGTATGTTGATATAATGCGGCTTAGTAATGCAAAATAGCTAATTAAATATGGCTAATATGCTGCATAATCTCTGAAACGGTACATTCGGGAGGCAAAAATTCCTTCGCTACATGAGACTATAGGCTATGGCGGAAGGGTGAGTGTTGGGCGAGGGGCTGGGGTGGGTTGGGGAGGGTAAGGGTTTTGGGGAGGGGTGGGGGGTGTTGGGGAGGGGTAAGGTGTTTGGGGAGGGGGTGGTTTGGGGAGTCGGGTTGGTTGTTTTGGGGTAGGGGCGGTTCGGTTTTGTTATGATAGAGAGATTGGGGTGTTGGGGATGGGTGTATTTGTGTTTCTGGGTGTTGGGGTGGGTGTTGGGTATTGCGTTGTGTTTGGTTTGTGAATTTCCGGGTAATTTGCGGTGGTGTTCGGGACAGGGGGTTGGTGGTTTGCGGGTGTTGGGCGAGGGGGTGGGGTTGTTGCATGGTGTTGGGAGGGATGGGAGTGTTGGTGGTGTGTGGGGAGGGTAAATGGCGGTTTGCGGGGTGTTGGGGAAAGCGGAGCTTTTTATAGGGTATTGGGTTAACGGGTTGGGGTTGGGGCGTTAAGGAGGGGGTGGGTTTTTGCGGGAGGTTTGTTTGGCGGGGTGTTGGGGATGAGGGGTGGGATGTTGGGGAGGTGTGGGGTGTTTGGGGGAGGGCTGGGGTTTTGGCGGGGTGTTTGGGGAGGGGGTAAGGGAGTGTTTGCGGGGTTAGTGGGGAGGGTGTAAGGTGTTGAAGTTGCATTATCACATGTAAAGATGATCGAACACATTTTCGGGCGGGCTGACTATTTTCTAATCGCATCGACGAAATACGAGTTCGCCTTGTTTCCTATGAAATCATGGATCATTGCTTTAATTTATCTTATAGGCTTTGAAGATGGGTTAATCTAAAATTTAAGCATGACACGCTTTGTTTTTTTTTTCTGTAATGTGTTGATTTCCAGTTCCAAGATAGACCCTTGTTTGCTATTGAGTCACTCTAACTAATTTTGTAGCCATCAATTAATTAGTTGAGTGGTTAAAGTGAGAGGAAACATGAATTAGCCTTATTAATAACGATTATGTTTTTGCCATGATGAATTACCGCTTGTTGGCAGCGACAATAATTTGCAAAAGGAAGTACATATTTGATGTTTTGGTGGCTTGGCTAGTGTGGGTGTAGACTAGCATCAGCTCCACATCGTACATATTTAACAGACATTTATCATCGTGATCTCTTGTGTATTGGAATATACTCAACATGTTTACATGTGGATATCCAGTGCTGAACATTCGCAAGCGCCACACCATGAGGTATCAGTTTGACTTGGATCAGGAGGTTTGTTTCTACAAAATTTAGCCTGTTTATCATATTATCACTGAAACTAACATGGGAGCACAGTGCCAATTCTGGATCTATTTATTGTTGTTGTCCAGTGGCATACTGGCAGGGGGCAAGCCCGGGGGGCAAGTTTCCCCCTCTGGCTCGAAAAAGCTGGACAATATTGCCCAAAATATGCATTTTCACCCCTTTTTAAAGGCAATTTTGACCAATTTCAGCCTAAATTTGGGCAAATTGAAAGTAAATTTGCGATTTTCACGCACTACGCGCACATTTCATCAGATTCAGACTTCATTGGAGCAATTCACCGGGATGATATATGAATTTTGCCCCTTCTGGCAGGACGACTTGGAAATTTTGCCCCCTCTGGATCGACTGCCTCAGTATGCCACTGTTGTTGTCTGAAGCAATTATTGTGTTATGTACTCTTGTACTTTTTTCTATCTGGCATCTTTTGGCCAATCATTGAAAATGATGACTGATGAACTTAGGGGATAACCATAACATCAATGCATCAACACCTTAACATGTTTTTCAAAGACAAAATTCTTATAGGGGCATTTTGTGATGCATAGCCTCATCCCTTCACTTACCTTAAAAAGTTGGTCGAGTATGTGTGTGTTTGGGGGAGGGCAAGGTTGTCGATCTGGTCACCAACCTTTATGAGAGCTGAAGCACCTTTTTGTGTGTCACCTGAATGAATGTTCATGGCGCACTAACCAGTGTTTCTGCCTGTCCACCACCTGCCTACCCACACTTCCATCTGCCTTCCTGTCTGGATGTTAAAGTTCCATAGAAAAATTGGTGCAAAATCCAATTGCAACCAAATTTGGGCCTTGATGCAATATGGGAATCTGCATTATGTTGATTAAGTTAAAGGTCACATTCCAATGTCAGAGGTCAGGGTGTGAGATGGGCTAAATATTAAGTTGCATGAATGTTTTGTGATCTACTCATCAGGCAACACTTATGACCTTTCTTTTTTTTAAATTAGGAGTTTTTAAAATTGTGAGTAGCAATTTTCCATATCACCATCACAATATGGAATTTACATGATATAGATGATGTGACATCAATATTTACAAACACAATTAGCATCTGGTCTACTGACGTGATGGAGGTGCAAAGGATATTACATACAACTATTCAATAGGCTATGTATTGATAGCGAATTGAGTGGGACTTTTAAAAGCACAAACCCTACACATGCACACACATACCGCCAGGCAGCGCTTTGTTTCTTGCCCGGTGGTGACATTACATAGCACATCGTCTATAGTGTGGTGGCAATATTGACCATCCTTAAAGCGGCACTGGCACATTTTCACAAAATATGAAATTTCTTCAATTTGCTCTCAAATGATAGTCTAGGCCAATGGAAGAACAGAGATATATTTTACACATAAAAATAACATAGCCCCCAAAAAAACAGATAGGGACATTGATATGAGGATAAAGACATCCAGGTAATTTGTAGGCCAACTTTTAAGTTTTCCATAACTTTAATCAACAAATGTGTGTATTACATGAATATTTTTGACTCGTACTCACTGATATTAAAACCACAAAGGTTATAGACCGATCAAACAGTGTGCATAGCATGGGAAACATACGGCGTCGTGTTCTTGTGTTAAACGCCATTTTCTTCGTCTGCTGAATTAGCGTCGCCGGCGACGTTAAATTATAAAATCGTTCTGTTTACCCATAAGGAAGCTGATTTGGTCTTAATCATTTCGGGTGAGGGCTTTTGTATATAAAATCCTTACAACCATGCAAAAATATCGATTTTGAAAAATCTTGAGGGCGCACTATTTTTCAAATGTGCCAGTGTCTCTTTAATCTGATCGTTTTTCCTAAATACTAACCACTTGCAACATAATACTTTAAAGGGGCATTTCATGATCCACAGCCTCGTCCCCCCGACTTACCTAAAAAAAAAGTTGAGATTTTTATATCATCTGAACCGTCGGGCTAAGTATAGTATGTGTGCCCAATCTGACGTGCAAATTCTCTTCAAGAAATTCGCAATTTTGTATTTTCTGTCCGTAAACGGACAAATTACAGTACAGTGGTCTATGGGAGACTGTAATACAAACAATTGCTCATAACACCAAAACTCAAGATCAGAATCAACTGAAATTTTGGGAATAAGCTTTTCTCAAGGACATCTAGCAAAATATGAACAAAACAAGGGGTTAGAATCACGAAATGCACCTTTAAGTGACATTTAGAAAATCTTAGTGAAGTAAGTTTATTTGAATCCCCACTGTTTTGCCTGCTCCAACCAGTAATCATAGATATGTTGAAACATCCTTGGAAACATAGATAAAATGGAAATGCAAAAGGCAGAACAAAAACAATTGTGACCTAGTGTGTGGAAGAGATAAAATTATACACCATTAGAGAGAAAATTTCCAAAATAGATTTCCAGTTGGCGGTACAAAAATCTCAACTTTTTATGTCACTTTGCCTTGTGTAAGTCCGAGAGGACTTAGCTCTGATTGGCCTGGTGTTCTTTGTGATGCAGTAGCTAACTACATTGATGATTCTCTTCTAATTTCCTCTCCAAGAGGGACCTATGGTGATTCCAATTATTTAGTTAATATAGAGTAACAGATTAAATTTTAGCATTTTTTTTTTACAAATTTGATGTAACGCCCTACCTCCTTTAGAAATATTGAAAAATAACAATGGTAGTTTATTATTTTTGGCGTAGAATTGGTTCCCTCGTTGACCATACATTTGATTTTTTTAAAGGGGATGATCCAATTAATTATAAAGTTTGATCGTGTGAAGATCTTATCTTGCCCAAATACCCCATCTCTAATTCACACTATATGTCCATCGTTTGATATAGGGCTAAAAAACTCCTTTGTGGAAAAAGCCCCATTGATGCTGTGTAAAGATAAATATTGTTCAACAACCAAAATAGACATGTTTTCACTCATAACACCAAAACCCAACGATCTTTAGCCCTAGAAATTTCATAGGTAAATGAGAACAATATAGCTTTCCTCAGACATCAAAATGATTTGCCCACTTAAAATCTCATATCAGATCCTGGGAGTGGGGACAAGGCTTAGGGATCCAAGCCTATGGCACCTTTAATAACACAACAGATTCAAAATAGATTATTGCCAACTGGACAAACTACTAGTGCATTCTTAAACAGCTGTGAAAATGTAAGCAATTTAATTGGCTGATGCCCTGGTTAAATTTGATTAATTGAACCCAGATAGTACGCGCTGCTATTGACGTAGTTTTAGGTTGAAGCGCTTGCGTCATACCGCGTTTTTGCTACTTTCTCGGCGCGCCTGCCAACGTTGCGTCTCGTTGCATATGATCGTTACGTTCATCCAGGTTGTTCGAGTGTTTTCACTGGGTGATGGCAGTCCTTTCTTGCTGTATTTAAGGAACTAAAGTATCGCGAAATTGGGTTAAGATGACCTTAATGATTTTGGTCTGTTTAAGAATGAGAATAAAGGTAATGATTTGGAACCGGTACTCCTCTTTACGACAAATTGAAACGGCGGCGACAACCATTATTTTTGCATGGAAGAACTCGCCCCCGGCCTTCCAAAATCATACCTTTATTCTCTAATTATTGCACTGTAGCACTTAGTGGTCATCGCATATCATCAAATAAGAGGCACACACTGGCTGGTCCAGCAGCAACACATTGGTGGTTGCCATCCCTGACAGTGGGCCTGGTACCCAAAGGTTCCTAGTTCAAACCACACCAAACCTCCCCCATGTCTTTGCTTCTCGTATTCCACTCTTGTTATCCCTGGACATAGGCTGAAAACAGGAAGGACATTAGGGTTATTAATGTAGGGGACATTCTTAAAAGTCACAGAAAGTTCACTTAAAGACACTATCAGTGTTTGAAAAATATTTGAAATTGAGGAATCGCTTTTAAAGTGAAGGATAGGGCTGTGAATCTCATAAGTTACCTTTTCCAGCTATAGATTGAAAAGAAAAGGAAGAAAACGGTGGTGTTCCAAGATACGATTTCTCCATTCAATTACGTGTGTATCTTAGTAAGTGTCAGTTCGGACAGTAATAAACTAAAATCTCCGATTCTGTCTTATTAGGTGTTCTCGGTTATCTTATCATTTGCAGGGTAGTTAGGTTACCTGTACTGTTACGTACATGCTAAAATCTGATTTGTGATTGATTTGTCTCGATTTGCTGATTAGACCATATCTTCCTGTACATCCCTGGAGTGATTACAACGATAAGCTTGGGCCTGATCGACGTGCTGTTCACTTGCAACAAACGAGTCTAACAGAAATGGAATGTACATGAAGGGCTTCGTGGAACAATTAACCTTGTGCCCATTAATACCCAAATTCAACATCATTCAGGTAGCTGTGGACACACAGAGCCCAAATGGGAGAACGTGTCCACTGGGACTATATTCTGGTCAGAAAGAAGTGGATTAACAGCATTAAGAACTTCAAGAGGCTACAACACTTTGGAAGCTGTTAAAGTCTGATCACAGAATTGTCTCGTGCAGAGGCCAGATAAGTTATCGTCAGAGGAAACCACCCCCTCCCAGAGAATCCCATGAAAACCAATAGACGGGAGGAAGGTGTGGGATACAAAGCTTTGTGAGAAAGTATCTGTAGCGGTACCATAACAGGTTCAAACACTCTGTTGATGAGCTTGAAGACAAGAACTCCAGCGCAGTATATAATGTCACTCATTCAGCCAACAAAGAAATGGCATTGGAGATGCTACCTAGAAGAAAGAAGAAGACTTACGCTTGCCTCAAACGACAAAGTCAGCTAAAGCCAGAGAAAAACTTGAAGTCTGCAGCCAAGAAGGAAAGTACTAAATCCACCAGAAGCTCCAAGCAGAACACTTGATGATGCCTAAGCTTGCACTTGATGACGTTTACAATGTGGTGCTTGAGCATGTTGAGGAGCATGTTAAGTCCAAGGCTAAGCACTTGACGGCCTACATCTTGAAAACAACCGCATGCTGCTGCCTGGAGGCCTTGAGGGAGCTGACCGATAAGAAGGCTACTCCAACAGAAGAAATCAAAGGTGAAACAACGAAGAGCGCCTTGACCACATGGTTTCAGCACTTGTAGTTTTCCGTCTACTTGGCAAGCCAGTTTCAGGAATAACACTAACCCTGATGAAACCTTTTTCAATCACAAGATAGCAGACACCATTCCCAACCACACGGACCTTCACTAGGGAGAAGCTTTCAGATTCGACCTGGAAGAAACTGAAGAACACCAGGAACTGTTCCCGACAACATTCCTGCAGGTAGTCTGGAAGAATCCACTATTCCATGATCAACTGTTAGAATTTTTGTAATAATAACAAATACAGGGAAACAAACCAGCTGCTTTTTAACACATCATCATCATCCTCTACCAAAAAAGGCGACCTCCCAACAACCCCAAAACTACAGGAGGGAATACACTGTCACACTGGCCTCAACGATCTACACTCATGATGTCACAGAATCACTCCTCACATAGATTCCCATTCTAAGAAGGAACCAGAACGGTTTTCGCAAGGCAGATCAAAAACAACTACCTCAGTACTTGCCCTCAGAAGGATCATTAGAAGAGTTGAGAATTTTCCAAGAGAAAAGCTTCAATTTGTGTTCGTAGATTTCCAGGGCTTTTGACAGTGTTAACAGGGATGTAATGCTGAATATTATCGCCAACTACGGTGTCCCCAGATGGGACTGTCAAGGCAAATTCCATCATGTATGATAACCATATAGCTTTTGTGCAGACCATGATGGGCCACAAAGGAGTTCTAACAACTACGGGAATCCTCCAAGGAGATACTCTGCTCCCTATTCTTTGTAGTCGTGGTTGATTACATCCTCAGACAAAGTCTTGACATCATGAACGACAAAGGACTAACAGTCAACCCAAGCGTTCCAGGACGTCACATGGGTCAGCGTCTCGCGGACCTTGACTACGCAGATAACCTAGCTCTAACAGCTGATCTGATATCTGGTGCACAAGATCTACCTAACATCACTTGAGAATGCGAGGACAACGTCGGCCTACATCTAAATGCCAAGAAGACTGAACATATGACTGTCAATGAGGAAGAAGATCATCAACCTATTGCTGCACAGCAGATGGCTGCCAACTCAAAGAGGTCAGGACTTCAAGTATCTCGGGTCATGTTGCGACAGCAAAGAAAGACTTCCTCACGCACAGACAAGTCTTGAATGCCTGCAATAAACTCACCACTTATGGCATATCTGGTATCTCCAATTCAACCAAGCTGAAAGTTCTTTAGAGCTGTGTAGAGAGTATCCTGTTTATATGGATCTGAGACTGGACCATGAGAAAGAGCTACAGGATAGGACTGGATGCACCTACAACAGATTCTTATGGAGTACAAAAATTATTCCTGGCGTGAGAACAAGACCAAAGCCACAGATATATGGAGATATCCTGCCAATTTCATCTTCTGTGCCCAACGCCAGTGCACGATTGCCGGTCACTGTCACGTGGATTGACCAAGTAGTCTCAGAGTCACATGTTGGGAAGTTACCATGCCAAACAGGGTAGTCGGCCCTTTAACTTACATTGATGTGATTGTCGAGACATCCAGCAGGATCCATCTTACATCCCCAACCTAATGACAAACAGGGCATTTGGCGTACATGGTGAACAGCATCCTCAAATTTCGGCTGCGACCGTTAGATAGATAGATTTAGCAAATCCGATAGTGCTTTAATTGTGGTGACATGTGATGATAAGGATGAGGCCAAAGATCTCAGAATTTAAACTTGCTTGTATTTTAGTGACCTATTGATGTTATTGGCTAGCCATACCTTTTGTATACATGGCATACGGTAGAAATGAATTTTGATCATTGAATTTTGATGAGGACCCAGTTAATGAGAATCTGTTTGGCTGTAAGCAACTAAGACGTCACACTACCCCAGTGAATATAAATTAGGAAAAAAGGAGGAAAGGTAGACATGGGAATGCTGATAGAAACATTAAAAGCTGTGCTGGTACTAAAATTCACAATTGATTAGGCCAAGAAAAAAAAGTTTGTCACAGAAGACTGCAGCATTTTGTTTAAAGATTGGTCTTTTAGCACATTTTTTAAAGGTTTTTCTCAACTGAAAGATTTTATTTACATTCAGGAAAAAAAAAATTGCGAAAAAAATGGAAAAGGTGGGTCAAAAAACGCATTTCGCAGCATTTTTTTTTTAAATCACACATTTCGCATTTAGCATTTGTCACATCTATTCTGAGAAAAAATTGAGTAATTTTGGCAATGGCTTTTCATATGGAATAGGGAAAAATTCTGTATCAAAACAAACAAATTATTAATTTTGTCGGTTGCACTGTGGTGATCTGTTTAAAATTTTAAAAATGCTCGGATCAAAAGTGGGCAAACTGAATGACATGAAATTGGTAAAGGACCATTTGAAAGTAAAGATTGAGTGGGTGGGGCTAGGTCACATGTCAAAGGTAAATGCGTTAATAAAAATGATGCATTGTTGTTTTGTTTTGTGTTTGTATTTAAAATTGCTTCTTACTTCCATAAGTGGCATATTTTGTGTGTGTATTTTTGTGGGCATGATTTGCATGTCGGTAGTTTCTGTTCCTGTCTTACAGTTGGTCAGTCAAAATTGGTTATACCAATGATGAAATTTTACTACAGTTATTGTGGAAAATACTCTTTACTTGTAGAAATTAATATATCGCTGCCATCAGCCAGGGGGCTTCACATAAAAACAGCAGTTTTTTTCCATGAAACTGGCGTGAGCGTATGCAAGTATCTTCTCTCATAATCATACATCAGATCAAGCACCTTTTAAGTCATCTAGGCCCGTATTCCAGAAATTCGTTACCTAAATGCGATTTTAGCTTAAAATCGCCGTAATTAAAATTGCGTTTAAGCCAAAAAACGTTTTAAATTATTTTTAACCATTGCTCAAACAGAAGCTTCAAAAACGAGTAACATCGTCGTTAGTTAAAGACGCTAACTTGAATGTATAAAAGGCTGTATTGTGTTTTAATGGATGAGCGCACAAAGTGTATTATGGCTTTCCGTAGCGTTTAAAGTGCTACACCAACTGGGCGAGAATGATGTGCGCCATTGCTGTTGTCAATTGGACAGTGCAATGAGCCATGCACTTGGCGGAAACATACACTAAAACACTTCTTAAACTAGCCCCGTACCTAGTTTAAATTTCGATGCATTTTGGCGAAGTTAAAATTGCGTTTAACTTTAAACTCCTTTCTGGAATTGAGTCTACCTAAGCCATGCGTTTATCTCGCATATAAACGTTCGTTTAGCTTAAAATCGTGCTAAACACCTTTTTGGAATACGGGCCATTAAGTTTAAAGCATTATAATTCTAATTTGTGTACACTTTTTTGTTGCAATTTCAGATTAGCTCATGGCGGAAGATACGGAACATGGTACACTGGTCACCATTTGTGCAGTCCTTCCGCAAAAGATACCCTTGGGTTCAGTTAGCAGGACATCAGGGTAGGTTTGGTTTATACCATCTTTTAGCTCTTTATCATCTTTATGACCTCTCTCTGTGGTAGACAAAATTTAATTTAATCATACTTTTTTTCTACCACAGAGAGAGGTAGACAAAAGTATGATTTAATCATAAATATTTATAATATATATTCATACCTTGCTAACAAACCTTTTGGTGTTGCATAATAGGTCAAAAATTAAACAAAATAATAATAACCTGCATTTGCATTGCCATTCACTGTTAACTGGACATTTGTTTGATGGATCATAACGGCAGGGGGCAAAGATTTGAAATGAGAAAAGTGCAAGAATTTGAATTTCCATCTGTCATCTCATTTGGGGGGCATCAGAGGACAGGGGGTGCATGCCCTCCGTTACTAGTTTTACCACTGTTGAATTGTTAAATCTTGGTAGAGTCATATTTTTCCATGGATTTGATTGAGATATGAATATCTCTTTGCTGTATAATCCACTGCACCACTGATGCTCTGGTTTCATGCTTAAAACTTAACAGCACATGCAAAACACTATTTCTCCCAAATTCAATAACATTTTCCAATATTTGGGTAGGTGAGCTGTAGTGTCATTGTTGAAGAAATGAAGGTTCTCTATGCCATGCATAAGAATGTATCTTAAAGTCACAGGAGGAATTTGTTGTTATGATACAAATTTCTCTCAAATTGAACTAAATCGGTTGTAGACGACCTACCGAGAACGTTTGGAAGGTTTATTGAACAAACAAGTACAAAAGAAAACTGCAGACCTTGTTTTGAACTTGCCTGCTATCGTAATCATCTCCATAGAAAACCATGCTTTGATTTTCTGTCGTGCATGACAGAAAATATTATTACACCTCATGAATATTCATGACCAAATCATGCTATTTCATTGGTTGATTCCTATTACGCGCGCTATTTCCCTATGGAAATAGATTGGACTGTTTCCCTACAACCGTCCCCAGAGTCAAGTGAGGTGTCCTAAAGCAATACTATATGGTTTATATCGGAGATAGGCCAGTAACCCTCAGAAAATATTGTGCCCTATTTTCCTCTAACCATGTAGTATTTGTATATTATATATTATTTTATTACATATGAAGGCCTATATGTTTGGTCTTATTCAGGTGTTATCTCATACATTGGTAAGCATTCCGAATATGCAAAAAACCCTGGTTCGAAAAAAAATTTTTTTTTTTTGCGGCCGGCTTCTTTTCTAGAAATGTCCCTTATTGTCTCTTTAATACAATTAGTGAAAACTACTCCCTGTTGGGTTAGATGTTGAGAAAACATCAATAGACCATAGAATCTACAAAAAAACACAACATGTAAAATCCTATTCCATATTTTTATACATTTAGGCTTAAGAGGCACAAAGACAATACTTCCAGAAAAAAAGTGCAGCCCCCATTTTTTTTTCAAAACTAGTTTTGCTTATTTAGAAGGTTTCCAATGTATATCACACCTGAAGTGACTAGGCAAAACATTTGCTATGTAATACACAAAAATAAATATGCTTCCCTATAGGCTGATAGAAAAGCCAGCAAGTTCAAAACTTTGTTTTTTCTGCTTGTTTGCCCAATAAACTTTTGAAAGTTTCTCGTAGGTAGCTACAACCATCAAGTGCCCATTTGATAAATTTTGTATCCTCAGAAATTGATCCCACACAATTTTAACTATAGTGTGGTGCTTTGCATTAAACATTTTTTCCCTCCCTCTGTCAGATAGCTTGAGCATGGGCACAATTTACTTTGTGGTCTGCTGTTTACAGGGCCTCGAAAAAGTCTAGCAAAGCTCATTATTCCATGATTTGTAGGCTTAAAGTTTAAAGACATTCTGGTCATTTGGTAATTTCATTCCGAACTGTAAATAAATTTATTGTTAAAAAAGTTGACATAGTATATTATGTTATTTTTTATAGGAAGCTTCCAAGCAGGGGACTTTGGAACCATATTGAAGAAGCACACAGTTAAAGAAGAGAAGGCACTCACCAGTCTCATGTCAGATATTCTCCGGCCATACATACCTGAATACAAGGAATTGTAGAACGCAATTCGGAAAGTATCCTTGCCAAATTGAAATACCCAGTAATTCACCATTTGTGCATGCATTTTTTAACACTTAAGACCCAACTTTTGTTTTTTTTCGTGCAGTGATTTACCTTTAACTGCATAAGGGGGGTCCTAGGGACCCTTTTTTGTTTTTCAGCCGGCGTTTTTTTAAGCTTGCAATATATTTGGTTATATTTTTTTGTATTTGTCTAACTTTTAGTTGCGCTTGCATTGGGTGGCACAAAAATTCCAATCCGTCGCGCTCGTTTTTGCGTTTTAGCATGGGTCCCTAGGAACCCCCCTTATGCACTAACGGAAGTGCCCATGACAAAAATTAAAATCTTAATAGAGTTACTGTGATTCTGATTTTCATAATGGTATTCCCTAGTGACATAACAAAGTAAATAATTAATAAAAAATTCTTGGAAAGTATAGTAGGCCATGATGTCATCATATTTTATATACATCGTATATCGGTTTACTGAGGAACCTATGGTAATTAATACAAGTAACCCTAAACTATCAATGGCATGAGACATTGCTATTTGTGCTTAATATGTTAAGTATAGTTCATCCCCCACCAATTAAAGCAGTCAGCACAAGTCTACTGAATCAGGTGCCGTAGAAATGCAGAAACGAATAGCGTCTTTTTCGCACATTTTGACTGCAAAGTTAAAATCAATGTTTTGCCCCTAATTTTCTTACTGAAACTTTCTTCAGTTTTTCTTTTTTTATTGTTGATGTCTCTGAAGCCTTCTAAGATGTGGATTTCATCTAAAAATCCTTTGAAGTGGTTTATTATAGGGGGGGGGTCCATAGGATATACAATATTCATCCTTGTCTACCTGGAGAAATAAGTAGTAAAAATTTCAAAACAAATATATCAAATTGTATATGTAAATATACAGTTCTGATGGTCTCCGACTAGGAAACGTGAAACACCTTCCGAACCTAACACCCTTAGATGATATCTATCGATATTCTTTCCAACCAGTCTTGTGGCCTCAGTTGGTTAGAGCGCCGTCCTAGTAATACGGAGGTCGCCAGTTCGAATCCGGCCAAGCGCATAGGGGTTTTTTCAAAACTTGTGTGCGATGGCCATATCCAGCCCCGAACACGATTAATTAAATAGTCATAATTGTCTACTGAGGACTAAGTAGTTAAAAACTTTCAAAAACATAATATAAATTGTATATGTAATATACGTTTATGATGCTTCCGCTAGGAAAGCGATGAACACCTTCCGAACCTAACACCTATAGATGATATCTATCGCTCTTCTACCAACGCAGTCTTGTGGCTCGGTTTGTTAGAGCGCCGTCACTAGTAATACGGAGGCGCCAGTTCGAATCCGGCCACGCGCATATGGGGTTTGTTCAACACTTGTGTGCGCTGGCCTTCCAGGAAAGATTAATAATATTCATCCTTGTCTACCTTGAGACCTAAGTAGTTTCAAAATTTCAAAACAATATAAATTGTATATGTAAATATACGTTTCTGATGCTATCCGCTTGAAAGCGATGACAACCTTCGAGCCTACCACCTATAGATGATATCCTATAGCTCTTCTTCCACCCAGTCCCATTGTGGCCTCAGTTGGTTAGAGCGCCGTCACTATAATACGGTAGTGCCGGTTTCGAATCCGGCCAAGCGCATATGGGGTTTTGTTTCAACACTGTGTGTGCGCTGGCCATATCCAGGAAAGATAATAAATATTCCTCCTGTCTACTGGAGAACTAAGTGTTAACAATTTCAAAACAAAATAAATTTGTCTATGTAAATATACCGTTCTGATGCGATCCGCTCGGAAAGCGAAGAACACCTTCCTAACCTAACCCCCTATATATGATATCTATCGCTCTTCTTCCAACCCATTCTTGTGGCTCAGTTGGTTCGGCGCCGTCCACTAGTATACGGAGGTGCCGGTTTCGAATCCGGCCAAGCCATAGGGTTGTTTTCAACCTTGTGTGCGCTGGCCCTATCCAGGGAAAGTTATTAATAAATATTCTTTCAACAGAGCATGTTTTTAAAATCAATACCGGTAAGAACAAAGAAAGGAACCTTTAAGTTAGCTTGGAAAGACAGCTGAAAAACAATAACTTTTTGGGCCTAATAGAGATTTTATGTAATTAAGCAATTGTGGAAG
>JAMKCH010085473.1:0-43208 GCA_023653785.1 Ophioderma brevispina
CCGGGTTAAAAATACTTGGGTTCGACACCGGAGGAGCAAAGCCATTGTCAAGTATTTGAGCATCAGCGCTGCCATTGGCTCAAAAATTGTGTGGCAAATGCGTGTCGGTGCGGTCAATGCACAGCGCTAATCTGTTTTCGCCCTTCCATTTGCCATTTGCTTGGGTATGGGTTTGCTCTTCACCATATTTTCAGTCTTATGCATTATTAGTATCTTGTGTTTTCCTTTGTTTCTCACTTTGCTTGTAATTAGATTTAGAACTTGCCGCCTGCTCTGCGAGCTATATGTGGCGTTTTCTGTATTTTGTATAATTTGCAGTTCTAATAATACTTGGAAATATGTATGTATGTATGTATGTATGTATGTAGTATGTATGTATGTATGTATGTAGTATGTATGTATGTATGTATGTATGTATGTATGTAGTATGTATGTATGTATTGTGTTTGTCATTTTTAAATAATTTGATGTCCATGCATTATGCAAAATGATTTTTTTTAATATTTCGTATTTTTTATAAAAATGTAAAATACGTGCTAAAAGAACTATGAGCAATAATAAAAAACTGTCAAAATCACACGGGTGGGAATGTGATAGCAACATGTTCACTATCTTTAAAATTTCACCCACTACAAACAATGTCTCAAAGAGGAGCACCACCTAACAGTCAATCTCGGATGCACTTCTCAGTGTGCCTTTAATGAAACACTTGACATAATTATTATTTACCTGTTTAGAAACGAATTTTAAATGGGTAAGTAAAAATATTTTTGTGACACATATGTCCCTCCTATGAAAAAAGCACATTCAACTTTTGGTCCATGCATTAAGTATCCCACATGATGGTCAGTTTCTGCCTTCCCGAAAGTGGTATGGTCCTACAAACTGAAAGTTTCATGTTGATTTCACAAGGGAAAGGATGTTCCCCCTTACACCGGACGGAGTATAGTAGGTTTATAAATGCGGATTTCGTTCTGGACGTTTGGGGAAGAAGAGTTGAAGTTTTTGCATAGTTTGAAGGGTGCTGAATCAGAAATTTTTGGGTCCAACATCTCGGAAATGTGAGTGAGTAAATATCAAAATTTAACGACAACTCACAAAAATTGTGTCATAACGTGTCATTAAGGTAAAAACATTAAACATTTAAGACCATTATACCAAGCAATATAAGAACTTCACATCAGTAAATTCAAATTACAATATTTAAAAATGACCTCGTTTAAATATTTAAGAAATAAACTGATAATCATTTCCTAACTAAAATATACACATCATCATTGTGAACCCAGATCAGCGCTTATTCTCCCCTGTATGGGAAAGAGCCGGCCTAACTAAAACCCGAACACGCAGGGGTCCCCTTAGTTGCCTTTAGCGACTGCAGGATCAGCGGGCTATTCTAAACCCCGACCCGCAAGAGAGAGCTCGAAATTTGGGGAACATTGTACAATGAAGGGGTAAAACTAGTACAAGGTGTAAATTGGAGTATGGACATATTATAAATTGTAATAGGACAAATCAAGCTCAACGGGTCGACATACCGTTTCTGATACCCTGTATCAATTGAAGTTGGAAGAATACGTGTAAAAGAAGCAACTTTTCAGTAAAATTTGACCCCCATGATGCGTTTTATTGGGTTAAACTTGTCTACTATCCTGATTCTTGTTTAATTTACAAATTGGCCCAATTTGAGGCGGTTTTTGTTATTTTGTGCACTTGAATTCTGTGTCATTTTGTTTTATAACCTCTTTCCGTCTAACATTAACAAATATTTTTGTTTACCCGCTGACCATTTCGTATTTTGTGGTAAATTTGACCAAATTCAAAAAAGATGTTAGTTCTGTCACTTTGGAGTGCCGTTGTTGTTATTTTATGGTACGAACACCATTACATCATTCCTATTTAGAAATAGAAGAGTTTCGATTATTGGAAAAACCAAAAACTTGCTGACCCTAGCACAGTGGTGATGTTTAACTCAGACATATTCCGTTTTTCACGACTAACCTGCGGAAATTGACAGGTTATCTAAATGCTGCTTCTCATTACACGCTCATATATATAGATTTTTACCCAACCACGTACTCATTCTTATTATTTTGGTTTCCTTTTCAGAACCACTTTCAATCAAAGGTGCTCTCCTATCACATCCAATATTCATCAAACTCCCACACTCCAAATGTTTGGGGAACGTTCCAGCGTTTATTCCATGTTATGTCTAAATCGTGTGTTCATTACAGTCAGGACTCAGAGGAATTGGTTTGGCGCAGGGTGGAAATGTAGTACAGATTTTTTCTTTCCGATCGATTTTAGTTTAGGATCATCTTATGCCCCTAATTGCTGGGCGTGTGCAAAATTCGTGCAGGTGCATATTTTTTAGAACTTCACTCATGGCCGCACTAATCTCACATTTATAATCCAGTTGCTGCACGAGCAATCTACTGGACGGTTTCTTGATATGATTTGATCACAACATTCCACCCGATCTAATATGCACCTCAAATGTACTATCACCCGATCATTCAATTGACCATACCTCATCAATTTTCATATTCTGGCTCTATACCCAGAGGAACTCATATCGGACATTTCTAGTTTTGTTAACATGCTTACCAATCAGATCTTTAAACCTCAAATTGTAATATATATTCATAAGATATACGTTTTTTGATTTTTAGCATGTTGTCAAAACAAAAAATACCAGCTCCGAGTTTGTAATGTTCAAAGAAATACACTCCTACTTTAATTTAAACTTTGATCATAATTTTGGATGCTATATTTAAATACAATACAGATGTATCGTAATTTCAACGTTTTAATAAGTAAAAGAGCCCCATTTGGCCCAATCTTATATTTTTGCACGTTAACCAAAGCAAAATGCCAGATACGGATACGCAAATAGTCAATGTTATTGGTATTATATTGGTTATATCTTTAAAGACGGCTATATTGGCTGCCAACTTTGCGGTCACGGTTTCCACTCGCTAAATCTAAATCAATATACGATAGCAACGTAAGTGCATTTGTCGCAAACCATAATAAGTAGAATCGGATTTTAGGGTCCTAGGCGCTATTCTTGGTCACAGGCCCATATACATACACTGAGCATCTCGGTTCCAAGTCGCCTATTATAGGCCTAATGGGTACATGATACAATGTTTGCCTTTTAATTATATATCTCCAGACCTGGGGATTCCTTATTTCCTTCACTAAAATTAAAAATATTATTTTACCAGGAAGCTTTGTCCCCACATGACAGGGGTGCACATTGTTACGAAAAATGAATAAATGCCAACTCAATTATTTCTAGAATATCAGTGGACCAATGGATCTACCATAACCTAAACAGGCTCAGCGAAAAGGGAGCTAATGATACTCAATAACCGGCCCGGAACACACTTCACATTATTTTATATTGGTCCCAGTGTTATGGTGCACGCAGTGAACAGAGTTCGAATGCTAGTAGTCCTTGCTGCAGAGGCGTAAGTCTTTCTCGTCGCGATAAAAAAATCTGAGATTCTACTGGTGTATTTCATAACTTTGACCATATGATTAATAATTTTTTTCGAAAAAGAAAAGGAAAGGAACAAAATTCAATGAAAGAAGAAGCCCATGGCAGGGCTGACCTAAATTGCTGCATACTCTCCCCCCCCATAATTATTTGTCTTGGGTTTGCGCGGTACATCAATGCACGGGGCATTGAAGTGCATCGTTGAAGTACTGACACTTTAATCACAGGCAGCCGACAACATCCGCTGAGCTATTGTTATGAGGTCTTTGTTCAAATAAGAGTCTCTACAACAGACTTTAGTTAGTAGGCGTCTGTGGAAATGTGATATTCGGGTTTAATTATAAGGTTTTAAAACAAAAATATGTGACCTGTTAGAAGTTTTTCCGTTGAACGGTTTCGGGTGATATTTAAAAGGCCATTCTTAGACAAAAAACATTTGCTACACGGTCATCGATTTTTCTTTTGAAATGCGAAGTAAATGTCCTTGTTTTGAAATGGCAGCAGTACATGAGCTGATGTTGGTGTAATACATGCACAGCGAGAGTTTGCTGGCTGCTGTGACTTTAATAGAGTCCGATCTTCTGTTTTATTCATATTGGTTAAGAACAATCGAATCAAAGAACTCCCTTGTAACTTCGCCCATTCAAGTTAAGCCCAATCTGAGCACATTTTTTTGAAGGGCGCCCCCTATTTTTCAAAAATTTGGAGATTTTTACACGGTGGTCACTTGGTAAACTGGCTAGTAAACTATAATACCTGCAAGGGGTTAAGCTCGAAAATGTGCATGTGTCACAAACGAAGAATTTTGTACTAGAATAATTATTATCGGGGATCCCGATAATAATTCAACGGCTGCTGGAAACGGTCCTCCCAAATGTTAAATACCCGGGAAATAGCCGGCCATGTACTGTCTACGCTCATCCATTATTGGTTTTAATAGTTCGGGAAAGTTCAGTTAGAGGTGGCACTATTTCATCATGACGGACATAAACGTAGCAATTTCCAGCTCTGCCGTGTAATCCAATCTGGGATCCGCAATTCTAATTACAAAATCGCTTATTCTGTGATAAATATGCATTTTTTTAGCTTCTCGTTCGGGTAATGGGTTTCCTATGACAATTACCAACGTAACTGTGCAAAAAATATCATCAATTTTGAAAATTGGGGCGCTCTTCAAAAATGTGCCAATTGCTTTAAATTTGTGTGGCACCTTGATATCACTGTTTTTACTGCAACCATTCAGTACAAATAACAACATTCGGAATTGTCCTGTTGAAGCAAACAAACATTATTCATTTCATACAGTGTTCATTGATCTTGAATCATATCCTCTCCGACATCTTTTACTACCTACAAAGTGGAGTCAACGGAACCTTTCTCCAAACCGTGATCACTATAATGAAACCAACCCTTTATTGTTCATTTTCAAAACGAGGTAAAATGCAATATTCAAAAAAAATAGTAAGTTTTAAATTGACCCATTATTTCCTCATATAAAAACATCGTAAGCCCAAGCTGACTCAACAACTTTCATTTTGTAACTTATTCGAAATGCGTATTTGTTAAAAATAATTTATAAAAAACAGACATCTAAGTTAATTGAACTGACGGTAGTATTACTTCATTCTATATTAACATCCTTGATCGGTCCAAACAAAATGAACACACGCTATTCTGCAAGGTTTTTTAATTCTCCGCGCTTAATCCCCGGATTTGTTTGGACCGATGCTGGGGCCCGAATCATATTACTGGCACTCGTACAGCGCATTTTTTGTCATGTAAAATAATAGTGTTCGCAAAAATAAAGTTGTTTTTTCAAATGACAAATGGTTTAGCCTATAAAAGTATTCTATAACCTATTTATCTTTCATTCAATATCAAAAAATTTCCGCTTCCATCCTCCACGTTGATTTTCCCTTGAATTTAATTTTGATTTTTTATCTTTATAAGAGTGTCCAGATATTTGCGATTTCGAGAGTCCTCGGTGATAGCGTCGGTATTAAAAGGTACACGATGAGATATTCTATACAAAATTTCTCGAAATTTACGCTTGATTCTCCTACCGAGGATGTACCGACGGTTGTTGAAATTATAGACAACAGTAGAGAAAGGAATCCAAAAACTAAGTTTTGAACTTATCTACTGACCCATTTGGTCCCATAGACCAGCTTTTCTTATTTTCTGCTTTGCCACCACAGAAAATACTAAATCATTTTTTAAGTGATTAAAATTACATTTATTACACAAAGGCCGGCGTTTTGGCTTATTCATACCGGTATGATGTACTACATGGCAAGGATTCTATCTAAATACCAAAAAATATTCGAAAAAAAAAAATCGGGGGGAAATGTCCTCGGGTCTCTTTGAAATTTTACCGTGCAGTCGTGCCCTACAAAAACGACTTGATGCATCAACTCAACGGGTGTTAAACCCACACGACAAGGCATACGTGAATGGATGGAATGATATCGTAATGCTTAAAGGTTTTCTTTACCATTGAATAGTTTTAGTTTAAAGGTTAGCGCATGAGAGTAAATTAGCTTAATATACCATTGCATTGGAATGATAAGATCCAATCCCTGTGAATGCTCGCCTGGGGAAATCCTGAGCATCTGATTTGATTAGGGTAATTTTACAAATCTAAATCCCGTACTCACAGATCACGTCAACTGACGTACGTGTTATTTGTTACACTATTTCTAGATAAGACGTTGGCATTATAGCCACACGGTTAATTGACAATTAAATGCGTTTCTTTTAACCCTTGTCTATCGAAAGTTAGACCCTTCGGGAGAGAAATAACAACACGAACTAGTACAACGCAGAAAACCCACGACACGATTACCTATAGTCCTCTTCTTTCCATTGAATCGAAATTAGCCCTGGAGCTAGCAGACATTTGTAACACATCTTCAAGTACAAAAGTGGTTTGAGTGATTAAATATTTTGAAAGACGTGACCGGAACCCATGGAAAAGTGTTCTAAGTGCGCAAGTGGGGCGTTAAGGAGAGGGGGCCAAAACAAAGTTTGGACAGGGGTCAAATTTGTAAATTGATCAAATCATTGTTGCAAAGCACACCATGTTATGTGTCTTAACCATAAGGATTCAGAAAAATGAAGTTTGGTATATGTACAGCCTAAAGTTTCAGGTTATAGGCTAACAAACACCAAAATCAATAATAAGGGTCAACTTCAGTTGTACAGGGGTCAAATTTTAAAAGTTGCTCCGATTTGGATAAAAAATGGTGCAAATTATGGTGGAGTTCATAGGATTAAAATAAGGAATAGTTTGAATGTCTTAAATGGCTTAGTTTCCGACGTAAGGGGGAACAGAAGGTCACCGTCCATGCATTCAAGGGGGCTTGATCTTGTTACCCCCCTACTTTCTTAAGGCAACAGTTTGAGGACACTCAAAACTATACTTAATTTTATCATATGAGCTCCACCAATAATTGGCATCATTTTTTATCCAAATCGGAGCAAATTAAAAATTGGACCCCTGTACAACTGAAATTGACCCTTTCTTTTTATTGATTTTTTTTTTGCTGTTTTAGCCTTAAACTCTGAAACTTTAGGCTGTACAATGTACAAAAACTATATACCTTTTCGGAATCCTTATGGTAGACACATAACATGGCGTGCTTTTAACATGCTTGGAATCAATTTGCAAATTTGACCCTGTACAAACTTGGTTTTGGCCCTCGCTTAAGGCAGCACTTGCGGCACTTAAGATCACGTTTCAGGGGTTCCTGTCAGTCTTGTTCAACCTATTAGTCACTCAAACCTTTTGACTTGAGATTGTGTTACAAAAATGTGGCTAGCGCCCGGGTTAAATGAGACCAGCATGACTCAGATTGGTGTAAAGTTCACATGGGAGTAAGACTGTCATTTCCATTGAAACACAGTGTAGAATAGGCTAAAATTCCCATTTTCTCCAAAATAAAAAATGTAAATTGGTCCAACACCACTACAGAGCGTTTTTCTTTAGTGCTATAATATTGTTTAGTTAGGAAAATTGCAAAATATCAATTGGTCATAAACTATATCCTGTATCTTCAGACCTTGCATTTGACTTAGTGGCGTCTAGTGACGTAGTAATGGTATGGTTTGTTACTTTTGATCCAATGGAAAGAAGAAGAAACTCGAAGTATCTCGTGGTATAGAAATGGAAGATGGAAGAATAGAATGATAGTAGTTAATAATCACATCCCTTAAATCCCTTAATGGCCATTTTCTTTTTTTTTTCCCACTTTCATGCATTTTCAGAAAAATCACGGAGTGGACCCCTGCTTGTATTTAGTGGGAAATTGTCCTAGATCAACAAGACAATAACGCTACCCCCTCCCTTTTGGGGGCGTGATGGTCATATTGGTAGTCAGTTTCCTCTTGGAACGTAAGGATATACGCTTATCTGCATGTGAAAAATTGGGTTTTTAATCTTTCTGTGTTTAAAGCTGTGCGCATCCACTATTTCCCATCCCATTATTTGTTAATGTCCTCTTTCGCTTTGAGTTGCCCTTCACCAAGTTACAACATCTTGAAGTTGATTCATGCCACTCCGATTTGTATTTCATCATAGAACTCCACTGATTAAAACACACAACCAAACAGATCAGTGTGTCCGTGTGGTGCTACGTTGTCCTGTGTCCCGTGTAGTTTTTTTTATTTACTATGTTTTTTTATGTTTACTTTACTATTTTAATGGCTATTTTATGTTTTTAGATGTCATTTTGGCATATATTTACATTTTTGTTATTAAAAGTGCATAATAAATGCTAAACAGAAACGAGTTTACAGAGCCCCCAAGGTGTCTACTAATCAAGATGGCGGGTAAGTAACTCTGCAATGGTAAATACAAGTAGCCGCGTGTTCGACGCCGGTACTGAACACACATTATCTCCTCTCTCCACTGTTATGTCTCTGACGTCAAAGGTCAGAATTACCCTTTAAACACAAACAAATGATCCTCGTGCCAATAATCTAAATTTTATATAATAATACTCTTTTAATGATTGTAATCAGATTGGTTCAAGAATTTGAACTGTCCAAAACACAATTACATGTACAATTCAGTAACGATACACTCAACGATTACATAGTTACTTAGGGTTTCCCTCGACGAAACTAATATTCTGCATTACACTCCAGGTATTCTACCACAATCAGTCTGCCGCTATATCCACATTTAGGACCACAAACGTGGAAACCCTTTGATTTCTAAAAACGGAAGCTCTTTTTTGGCTCCTGGTTCTACGCTGCTTGCAATTGTTATTCATTCAATCTCTCGTTATAAGGATTTCACAACTAGTATTTTCCCAATTCTTTAAAATAGATATTACCACATCATCATTCATAATCTAACCTGCACTGTCCAATTGTATGTCCACATAAATTAAATCAATCTGCATTGCATCACCTTATAAAGACCCCCAAAAGTAATGCAACATGTCTAAATACCCTCATAAGTTACAAACCATTGGTCCTTTGTTCAGCAGCAGTAGCATCCAGGAGCTACTGAATAATACGGTCAACTGAATGATTTCAGTCATATGACATATATTGCCATTCAGTGAAAGCCCCGCATTCTTCCGGTTTTTTGTTTAAACGAATCTTACCATACATGGGGTGAAAATGCTTGTACCACCCAGTTGTTATAATTCATCAAGCACTAAATTAATAGGAGTAGATTTCCACTTGTAAATTTACAAAAATGTCAGTGGGCAGGGTGCCTCAGATGAGGAAAGAACATTTTGAAAGAATTATGATGTGTGAAGTGTGTGTCACTTTCCCTAATGCATGGTTGTGTATTATAACCTTGTAATAAGGTCTGTACACCAGTTGTTATAATCTCAATCAGCACATGCAAACTTTGAAAATGTGACACATTTTCGTAAATGGACATTGTGTTGGCGATATTGATCCACAATGGAGCAAGAAAAGTGTGAAAATTTGAAGAAAAAAAAGAGACTATTGATATCATTTTATGTTGCTTCGGAATACACCAATGTGTTGAACTTAATAGGGGTATTTAGACATGTTGCATTACTTTTGGGGGTATTATTATAAACCATCACGGGAAACCACCTTTTGCAATCTGTTTTGATCTCAAACCAAAAAAAAAGTTGACTCATTTCTAAATGTAAATCTTGGGGAATCCCATTCATCTTGACAATGATTCTAGTGTAAAACCACAGGTGCATGAGCTCAACATTGTACTTTTCCCATGGGAAATGTGTCTCAAGTAAAATTAGAAAAAAATAATATTTTAATCACAAAATTGGAGATATATAACACAACCTAGTGGGCAACTACAGAGTAGCCATAGGTAGGTTACTGTAGAGATACAGGTCACTGTTATACCTATCTGCATCTACCGAGTACGAATCCGGAAGGTAGTGGCTTAATTTAAAATCAATAGACCCAATAATTTTTTGTTTGAGGTACGATATCCAACCTTTCCAAACCCTCCAACCTTACTACTAGCACATCAGTTTTAAATGTAATTAAACATGTCAGGTGTCAGGTTTTGAACCGAATCGTAGCGCTTTCCACGCTGCAGAGGATCAATGAAAACGCGTAACATGATGAACGGAAAAATCGCATAATGTTCCTAATGAAAATTCCTCGGACACGAGCATGTTTGAACTAATTACAAATTTGTGCGCTTTATCACGCTCTTCCATTTGGAATAGTGCACAGGGGCAAACCTTAAAACAAGCGCCTTTGAGATCATCATGACCGGTTAAACCAAAACAAAAGCAAAATAGTAGTGTATAACTCGTAAAATTTTGTATGACGATGAATGAACCCACGGACGTACTTCATAGTTGTCTGAAAAACAGAACAAAACGGGCCAAAACCAAAGCTTCACAGCGATAAACAGTTCCAATATCCAGGAGTGCACTGGTTTTGGGGTGTATAATAATTATAATAGGGTGTTTTGATATTAGAGTGAATATCGGTGCGCATGGCTACAGGCGCATAGCGCTGTAGCCATGGCCGCCGTATGTTCAAGGGTATTATGTTTGATAGAGATTACTTTGCAGGGGAAGTTTCTGAGTTTTGAGTTATTGCAAGGTAAATTTAACAGAAGATGATTGATGTGAACTTATATTTTTTTCTTAAGTATCATGATATTACAAGATCTTTGAACAAAGGTTTAAGAGATGATTTTTAATGTCATGGGACAGAGACTGCCGTAGTAAATGCATGTAGCAGTTTACACAAATTACCGTTGGAAATCCCCAATGCCCAAATCGAGGCAGAACGTGTCCTAACCTACCTGTACAGAACCAAATGTATAGTCCCTCACATCGTGATCGATTACGCGGTGACAACAGAGATACAGAAATGCCTTGCTGCTTTGCCGTATTGTAGTTATAAACGCGTTAATGTAGGGATAAGTACGTCATTTTTAACCTGCATGGTCCCCCGAAGGCAAAAATATAAACCAATCAATGCCGTGACGTCATCAAATCTTTAGGTTTTCCAAAAAATGTGGCTGTTATTCCCATAATAAATTCCTTTTTAAAGATTCAACATAAAAGTTTAAAAATTCATTTAAATAAATTAATATCATTGCCCGCCATGAATGTGAAAAAGAGGGGTCCATAAGTCTACAAACTGAAAACATAGTCAGCCGGACTAAATACCCTTACCGTGACTGAATGAGCGACGGATCCCCGTGTTAGTTTGAGCAGGCTTACAGCCATGCGCGCGGCTGGCGGGGGTATGCGTCGAGCCAATAAAGATGTAAATTATGAAAAAAACAGATTAAGAGTTTAAATCCCAGTCAAAAAAACCCGACACGCGTCGTACAAGGGGCTTTTTTTTCTGAATTGATTTTCGTAAACTGTTAAAACATTAAAAACATGAATACAGGCAAGATATAAACACTGTTTTCATATTTCTCAAAACTCGGCAAGCAAACATCATCTGGACCACTTTAAATAAACATTTTTAAAAGCGCCTTTCATTGACTTTCTGTTATTCTCAAATTGATTTTATTGTAATCTCAACAAACTAAATGTCTGACGATGTTCTTGTAAAAGGACCATTTTATTTATATTGGCGCCATTTGTAATTAAAATAGGGATGCCGATTGTAATCCGGCAAACATTTTGTCGTCAATATGAAATAGTGTCAACCTCACGAAATTAGCTCTTACTTGACTTACCTGACCAACGTTTCCCGCAGCCACGGAATTAATATTGGGATCTCGATATTAATTACCCAAAACAAAATTTTACTTTTTAGAAAAAAAACATAGACATTTAATTTTCGAGCTTAACCACACAGGTATAGTTTACCAGCCCAATGCCAATATAGTGGTGGAAAAATTCCCAAGAGTTTCTGCGAAAATTGGGGCGCTCTTTATTTTTTCTGTTATGATAGCTCCTTTGTAGGTGGAATTTGGCATCCATTTTGAAAAAACCCAGCTCTACCGTTTAACACATACCGACGTTTTTTACAGAAAACCTAATTTCATCATCCCTATGGATTAAAGTGTCCAGAAATTGTTGTCTCTAAATTTCCCTAATGAAGGGAGGGTTTTATACGAGGCAGGGTTTCCTTATAGTGTATGAGCCAGCCAGCAAAATTATCCTTTAGTGGTATCACCTGGGGGGGGGGGGGGGGGGGGGGGGTTCAAAGAGGCAACTGATACCAGGTGCCTAACACTATGACGTACACCAAAAATGTAGATGGCCATTCTGTAGGGGTAGCGTAAGTGAGCTTAGGGGCTCACAAGAGATTATTACAGGGGACAAAATTGGAAAAGTGGGTCCCAATGGTGTTGAATTACAGTACCAATGGGTTGTATGATCACAAGGATAAAAAAAATGTATAGTTTGTACTATCTCCGACTTACCCCTTGGAGTTATAAGCCGAAAACCGTTATTATAGGTCACAGGTAAATTTAGCTTCTACAGGGGGCAAGTACTAGAAAAACGCTTCAATTTCAGTGGAAAATGGTATCATATTATTTGTAATGTAATTACAAGTAAAATAAGTATATTTGGCGACAAGTACAATGGATTAGTTACCAAGTTACACCCAAAAGTAACCCCAGGCACTATCGGGGTTAGGGGGGTAGTACTAACGAGGTGCGTAACTTGTAATTTCACTTGCAGATGGTCGAAAACTATCCTTATTGTATTTGAGAACATACACACAATATGAGACCATTTCCATGAAAATGAAGCAATTTTTCAGATTTTGACCCCCATTGTAGAGCTTAAATTAACCTTTGCCAGATCATAACGGTTTTCAGCCTTATCCTCATAGGCGGTAAGTAGGAGATGACAAACATACATGTTTTTTTATCCTTGTGATCATACGAACAATTTGCTATGTAATTTAACAATCATGGATCACTTTTCAAGTTGACCCCGGTATAATCTCTTGCGAGACCCTTAGCTGCTAAGCTTACCCTACAGAATGGCCATCATGCATCTTTTTGTGTAGTCATAGTATGAGGTGCCCTGGTATTAAAAATGCCTCTTGCCCCCCTAGGTGATTACGACCACAATGCCTGGCTCACCATATAGGAAGGGAGGGTTTCGTTCGACACCCGAGCCTTCATTTCCAGGTCATTTGAGAAGTTTGTAAGCACCCGAAGCAATCGTGACGTGAACAGTAGGCATAGTTTAGAGGGATCAATTAAATTACAGGGAATGGATATAGAGGTATCCAGTTATAGATAGCGACCACCTTTGGAAATAACCTGGGAACTACATACATTCACTTGCTTTGCACCTGAACCCATTCCATTTGGGGGTTTACATAAGTGGACCAATTTTCTGACACACATTTTTTCACGATTTCACAACTCCTGCAACTTGGTGGTGTAATTCCTATATATTAAGAACTGTTTTATGAAGGGTGTGAAATTTATTCCATGTAATACGCATGATGCCATTTTTGTTCTCCTTGATAAATGCGTGTTATGGTTTCAAGAAATAATTATATGGTATTTTCTATATTCATCATGAAGCGATCTAATGCTGTCATAGTCGTGATACAGCAATGGTATTGTGAGATTGAAAACACGTTAAATGATGTCTCGAAATATAATACAACTGATGTGATATCTTATTATCAGGTGATTTTAACACCAGAACAGGTCTGCCTTGATGATTTCATGTTGACGATTGGCAATAATTTAAACCTCATTTAATGTTTTTATGAAACAGACTGGTTTGACCTTCCTCGTAATAGCAAAGATACGTTGTAAAACAATTTTGGGCGCCACGTTGATTCACGTTTGTCAGTATTTTAGTGTTCATATCACAAATGGTCGTTTTGCTGGTGACCGACTCGGTGAAAATACGTGCACATCCAACGCAGGTCTTAGTGCGGTAGATTTATACCCTAGCCTCATCGTCACTTTTTCACAATTAATGATTTTAAGATTCATGATAATGACGAATCGGACCATTTCCCACAATCCTGTGTGTTAACATGTAAGAGTAAAGTTGTTAAATACAATAAGGGGACATGTCCAGAATCATATGCAAAAACCGTCAACGTATAGGTGGAAAAATGAACGTTGTCAGCAATATTTAAGTACACTTAAAGACACATCAGTGATTTGAAAAAAATATTTGAAACTTTGCAGGAATAAACTTCAAAGTGAAGGGATAAGTCGGTAGAATTCTCATTTTTTTTTTTTTTTTTTTTTAAAATTTTAAGAAAAGGAAGAAAAACGGCAGTGTTCAAGACGATTCTCCATTCACTTACTGTTGTAGTTAGTGTCCGTTCGGACAGTAATGACTAAAATCTCCAGATTCTGTCCTTATAGGGCTTCTGGTAATCATTTGCAGGGTATGTAGGATACTGTACTTGTTACGTACATGCTTAAATTCTCATTTTTGCTGATTTTTTCGATTTGATGATTTAGCAAATCACTGATAGTGTCGTTAATATGAACTATCTAGAGTTGATCATATTTGAATGATACTACTAAAAGTTGAGGCTATGGAATGGTATTTATAATGTTTTTGTCGAAAGCGGCGAATGCATGAAAACTAGTAACAAACCAAGGTATATAACTGAACAGCCAAAAATGGTTCGATTTGATGTGTAAGATGGAAGTCACTCAAATCCAAAAATTGAGTTAAAATCCGTAAAACTGGTGCAATGCACTGATTTGCGTGATTATATTCTAGCTAAGAAAACATTTTAAGAATTTGTGCAGAAGTAAAGAAAGCCTGTTACAACAAATCTGTTCCAGCTAAACTATTGTCTGCTGTTAATAACCAATTCTTTTTGGAAGTACTGAAATCCTTCGACCGTACTGATCACAACACCGGTGATGAAAGTTATTCATGAAGGGGCCTGGTACGCCATCTGTATTTTCTTATTTGCAAGTTCAGCATGATTTGTTTGTTTGATGTTCAGAATATAGCGATTTTGCTCAATGATCAGATGTTTACTTGCCGAATTTTTTAAAAATGGTGTGTTTATTTTAAAACCAATTTGTGGTTAAACCTGTCAATCTTATCTTTGACAGCGGTGCTTTTCCTTCTAAATGCGTCAAGCAATTATTGTCCAATATTTAAGACTAAGGGGATGTGAAAAACCCCAGTAATTATAGAGGTATTTCTCTTCTCCGTATATTAGCAGTGGTTACGTCTATACTAAATACCAGGTTGATGAATTGGGCTGAAATGTTAAATATAGTTATGAATTCAATCCAGGCTTAGAAAAGGGTATAGTACCATTGAAGCATATTTATTTTACAAGGCGTTATTTCAAAATATCTGTCAAGAAATAATGGGAAAATTCTATTGTATTTTTGTTGATTTTAGTATAGGCTTGTGATTCAGTTAATAGAAAGAAGTTAATGTACAACGTTAAAGAGCCTTGGTGTTACCGGGAAAATGTTAAATATTATTGAGATAGTAATATTAAGTGTATGGCCAGAGTAAAGTCTGGTCAGTTTATCTCAGATTCATTTAACTGCCCGTCTGTTGTAAGGACACAAGGCTGTATTTTGAGCCCTCTGATTTTCATTCTTTTTCTGAACGAGCTAGTGAAAAGTCCATCGTGAGGATCCTAGGGGTATTCAATTGTCCCTAAATTTAGAAGAAATCTCAATTTCGATTTTTGCAGATTCAATCGTGGGTCTTCAAGGAAAATTATATTCTTCAAAATTTGTGTGATGAGTGGGACTTTCACTTAATCTTTGCGTAAAACAAATTATTTTAGTCCTTCAAAAATGGTGGTGCACTGAGTAGTAATGAGATATTGTTTTATCATGTACACAAGTCACCAACACTAATTATTATAAGTATCTCGGTATTGTCTTTTCGTCACATTGTAATGGGCACAACATGCCGTTTGAAAACCACTTTGCTCTCAGTGTAATAAGGTCAATTTTCAATCAATAGATCTAAAACTTGGAATCTACCAGTTACCGTATTTTGCAAAATATTCTATAGTATTATTATCCCAACCGTTTGTTTATGGCGCCCGAATTTGGGGTTGTCAAATTTTCAAGTCTCAATCGTATCGAAGTAAATTTTGTCCAAGTCCAAGTCCCCAACGGACTGCGATGGTGATTGGGCAAATTCCAATTTATTGAACCCCGCTGTACTTTGCGTTAAGTACTGGCTTCGGCTCTTACACGTGATAACAATAGATACCCACACCAGGTGGAATACATTTGTCATCGTCTTGATTAGCTGGGTCGGAGGATTGTGTCACCGATCAAATCGCTTCTCTTGAACTGTTTTTGGGGAAGTATGGTATAACCAGGGTGTTACAATGATTAATATTTTATAAGTATGTTTTCCCAAAGTACTGGTTGAATCTTCACAGAATGGCACTCTAGTTTTTGGAAGATTTGATAAACCTGCGCACGTATAGACATTTTTTTCAAGTCTCTTCTTAATACCTGAAGAATATCTTAAGGTGGAGATCTTCTACTTTCGTCGTACCCTTTCGAGTTCCGCTGTAGTACCATACCTCTGCGATTGAACGGTAGAAGATACAGATTTGCAATTCAAAATCGTTTGCAATTGTGCAACAGGAATCCAAAATGTGAAGATAAAATCCACTTCCACTAGAATGCCCTTTCTATGATGGATTAAGACACAAATATATCCAAACGAGTGTATCATGATATAATTTTCATTCAAAATTTTTGTCTATTTATATGATGCCATCAAATACAAAAGTTTTCCTTAAATTGCAAACTTCATCTTATTTCGCTTTCAAAGTACGGAGCAATTTTATATAATTATTGTGTATCACACACCATTCCGTATGTCTTTTTTTCACTTTAATGTATTATGGCCTATGGCCTTTATGTCAATCAAGAAAGACAGCAAGAAAAGATAAAAGGGTACTAACCACTAGAATGCTTCACAACTTCTGTAATGAGAATAACATGTAATGATTTACCGATCGTAATATCACTGAATTGCACATCTAAAAATATTTAGGCTCTTTACGATCATTATAATTCGTTGTTGAACAAAATTGGCGCGAAGATATAGCTTGGTTACATCCGAAGCAGGCAGGCAGATCCAGGCCATAGTTATCACCAGTTTTTTTTTTATAAAATGAAATAGTTACGGTAGCGTAGAACAATCAACGATTGAGAGTATTTATCAGGGAGAGCTGGGAGGAAAGGATTTTCTATGACATCTCAATCTGCCAACACGTACGAAAATTGGCAAAAATTTACACTGTTATAAATAACGTGTGGACATGGTTAGGGATGGGCCATGTAAAGTATGCTATCTTGGTTACATTACCTGCGCGATAATAAGCAGTCAGACAAAAATTCAAGAAAAAAGAAACATTAAAAAGTTAAAATTAATAAATAAAGAATAAATAAAATTAAAAAAAGAATGAATACAAAACAAAACAAAATAAAAACAGAAAACAATCAGATAAAAGAAAAAAAAAAGAAACTCACACACATAAAATTCAAATGAAACAATCAAATAAAAATTTAGGGAAAAATTATATTCCAAAACATTCCCAGAATATAGAGATTTTAAAAAAATCTAATTTAACCCCCCCCCCCCAAAAAAAGGAAACAAATCCACAAAAAATACAAATTATAAATAAATAAATAAATAATAACTTTTAGTGAATCAACCCAAGAAAGAGCTATAAAGTGGTACAGGTGGCGTTGGCAACATTCTCGGTCTAGAAAACCATCCCGGAAAATATTACAAATAAAAATATAATAACTGACACACACAAACGCACACGCTCATGCACGCTCATACACACACACGCACATGCACGTATACATGCACATATTAAAAAAAAATCAGGAAAAACAAATCCAGAACAGAAATTAAAAGAAATTGTTTATAGAATTTAAAAATGACACAAATTCAAATAGGCTAATATAGTCATATTAGAAACACAATTAAAAATACAAAAAGTTTTCAGTAAAGAAAGCAGGGAAAACAAATTTAAAAAGATGTTCAACTAAATAACAACAACAACACACAAAACATTATGATTAATGTTATTATGAAAATGCATTTGTTATTTTATATACGAGCGTATTCTAATTTCTATTTTTTATGATTAATATATTAAAGGTGCATTTCGTGATCCTAGAAACTTCTTCATATTGTTTATAGCTCACTAGTATCCCTGAAAAAAGGTTATTTCCAAAATTCCAGTTGATTCCGAATGTGCGTATAAATGGCATGAACAAATGTTTTCTTACGGTGCCCCATATTAAGCCACTGTGTTGTAATTTCTGCTCGTTCACGGATAGAAAATACAAATACTACAGATCTCTCCCAGTTTAGTTTGAGTATGCAGGTAAGATCGGGCGCGGTCACACATACTTTACACAGGCTAACTGTTCAGATGATATAAAAATCTCAACTAGTCAGGGGACAGAGATACCGATCACAAACTGCCCCATTTTTGTATAATTAAAATTATTTTATATGTATTATTAGTTCTATCTATGATTTGTATTAAATATTAGATGTATTATCGCTATATTTTTTATATCATCTTTATAAATGATTACAACAACTGACGTGGTTGGGGTTGGAGTGGTTATTGTTATTAATTGCAGTATTCCCATTCTTCTACCATTCTTCGCACTAAGTGTAACTAATATCAGTTCGCCCAACACAGGAATTCATCACATCACAGTTCATCCAATGTTGATGCGCGGGATTTGATGAACGAGCCAAATTTGTTAAAACGTGGAAAACGACAAAAATAACATCGTTGCAAGATACCGGGTGTAATTGAGGTATATAATGATTTAAAAATTAAGCAAGATGTTATTTCGAAAAAAAAAAAAAAAAAAAACCCCCCCCCCCCTTCGGTAGACGAGGGTTAAGCCACTGTGTTGTAATTTCTGCTCGTTCACGGACAGAAAATACAAATACTACAGATCTCTCCCAGTTGTATGCAGGTAAGATCGGGCGCGGTCACACATACTTTACACAGACTAACTGTTCAGATGATATAAAAATCTCAACTAGTCAGGGGACAGAGATACCGATCACAAACTGCCCCATTTTTGTATAATTAAAATTATTTTATATGTATTATTAGTTCTATCTATGATTTGTATTAAATATTAGATGTATTATCGCTATATTTTTTATATCATCTTTATAAATGATTACAACAACTGACGTGGTTGGGGTCGGAGTGGTTATTGTTATTAATTGCAGTATTCCCATTCTTCTAGTTTCCCACCCACACTCACAAGCGCGGTTCTTTGTCCTGCCTGTCAGCCTCTGGCGCACTAAGTATAACTAATATCAGTTCGCCCAACACAGGAATTCATCACATCACAGTCCAATGTTGATGCGCGGGATTTGATGAACGAGCCAAATTTGTTAAAACGTGGAAAACGACAAAAATAACATCGTTGCAAGATACCGGGTGTAATTGAGGTATATAATGATTATGTCGTTGTAATCATCGTGTTAAAAGGTTGTGTCCGAAAGAGTGTGTCAGAAAAAAGTGTGTCACCTTATGGAAACACCCTTCCATTTGTCTAGGTAAGTGTATTGCTAGACCCTCTAGGATGGCCGCTAATCTGAAACACAGATACCCTTCATACTCAGATCGTATAGCAAAATATAAGACTGTCCAACTTTCAACACTGTGCAAGAGAGTGAAAGGCTATGGAAGGTTTCATTTTTCTTTGCCTTGAGGCATGAGAATAATAGCAATAATAATAATGGATTTTGTTCAGCATTTTCGCAATAACCAGTGAACAGACTGAAGGCGAAATGAAAGAAGCAACATTAAGCTTGTTCTAAAATTTATGGGAAAAATTGTAACAAAGCATAGCGCAAACATGTGAAAAGGTCAATTGAAAATCACAAGTGAGGGGTATAACAGTTCACCAGCAAATTGCCCTTTTTGCACACGCATTTATACTAGTCAATGATAAAAGCCTCTTAACCCAGACCGTTAGCTAATGTTACCTTTCAGATTTATTTTGACGCGCGATTTCCATCAACAGATATTCCCAGAGGCAGAAATCCAGACATTTCTAAATGACTTCAAATCAATGAACTCAACTGCCCACTCAAATGGTTATCCCCCATCTCCATTCACTAAATCGAGGAAACCAATTGTATCTTGTCAGTCTAGCAAATGTCACAGGTGTATTCACAACGGTAAAGCCCTAGGAAAAGTATCCGCGACACCTTTTTGAACGCAACGCTAGTATGACGTGATTTTACAAAATGTTTACTGTTCCTTTCCGTTATTTTTTGTTGTTCTTTCTTGTTGTCTATCCTTCTCCTTTTTATATTCTTTTATTTGTTGTTTACTTCTTGATCTTCCTTGTTTTCATATTTCGTGTCTCTTTCGTGTATGTGTTACAGAATATTATCATGATAATATACAATTAAAATGGAGAAGATGTGAAAACATGACACATTTATTAATAACTTTTTTATATACCACCTAAATAGATCCTTGTCATAGATTGGAGGATTCTCTGTCACATGTCATAAATAAATGATATTGCATGCTTCGTCAGATATGTATTTTGATTCCATTTGGCGTGCAGTTGTTCCATAAGTTTCGTTCTATTGCACGCCTCGTTCGTCTTCACCAAACGGGGTCACATAATGGCACGCACCTATACGGAACTTTGCCGCGATATGATGCGCTATTATGATCAAGGTTGATTGCGTGCAGCAGCGAGTCCTCGGAAATTGCGGTCTTTGCGTGAGTGAAAACAAATGGACGCACCGATCTTGTTGTTTATGCGGCCAAAGTTAGTTTTCAAGTACCGGATCTAAGTGGAATTCCCGGCCATGGAGGTGCTTCAGCCAAGTTAATGCAGTGACTAAAGTGAAGGTAAATAAAGTCAACATTTAGGCCTAGCCATGCCGAGCTAGGCCCTGGGTCCGTAGCAACTGTACTTGACAGCGCACAGCCCAGGCTATGCTAGGCTTAGCCTTACTTAAGGTAGCATAGTCAAGCTATTGAGCTTTATACTAGAAGGACAAGGATCTACTTAGATGTTATATAAACCAAATAATGACTGTAACGCCTCGTGAATGGAACAGTTCATCTTTCAAAACTCGGAAATATTCTTACCATTGCACTCAGAACATTCTTATTTGTATATATAAAATTTAGTTAAATAAACATGGGTATTTTTTTAGGGGAAGGCTGAAAACTCACCCGCCCATCCATGGCGGTTGACCCAGGAAAGAATCGGTTAGAACCATTTCCCTGGATCTGAAGATAACGGCAAAAAAGAGACTTAATTTTTCTTTATTGAGGCCCAAAGAATATATTCTATTGGGCCAACAATTACCATCAAATGCAACGCGAAAACACAACGGCCCTCCAACTATTACGACTTCGATGCGCGAAAAACATTGTCGAGTACATCCGATCGTGTAACGATTTTGTTATACATGTTAATACTTACAATTTAATAATTTGATATTGCGGATTTTGAATCAATTACGCGCCAGACATTGCACTCATTGTTGAAATGAGGACATGTTGTTTGTTGGTTGTACTTTGGCTGTCATTCCCACAGAGTAAGAAATAATATAATAAATAGGAGAATGCGTCCAAAATGGAGTTTCGGATATTTTGGTTGAAACGCTGCAAAATAGTTCTTTCAAATCAAATTCACCGCACGTGATGCGCTTTACTGGTAATCGCTGTTGAATGTACGCGAGCTTATAAAGGACGCCCGCACTAGTTGTATTTCTCAAAGTTTCCGATGTACATTGAAAATGTATAATTGTTTTTTAATATGCTTGCAAGAGGACAAAACGGTAACGTTTGGGGACTTTTCATTGCTCTTGTCTGATTCATGTTTAAAAACATAAATGGCCAATTTGACTCGGATTTGGTTACTAGTATTTTGTCATGAAATTTGACAACCTTTCTGTCGCTTGTGGAATACGTTACCCGTGGACTATTTTGTCTCCACTTTCGATGTTAAAGTTAATCTCAAACAAGGGGGGGGGGGTGGAGCGTAGTATTTTTCCTTTGAGGGTACATTATGTCCAGTTCGATGGTACGAAAACAACCAATACAACACTCTATTAGAATCTATTTACTTTACGCCCATATTCAAAAGCGCGCTTTTTGATTGGTAGTTTACTGCCCATATTCGCGATAATGGGCGCGATCGCCCCTATGCGTGTGCAAAGCGAACATTCTTTCGGCGCGTGTCACCACACTATAGGAGCAGGCTAACTTACGAAGAGGAAACAGGGCGATCGCTGTAAAGACGTTAACAATTTACGTTTTTAGTAGGTTCTTTTAGTAAGCACTTGGCCATTTTTTCTGTTATTATTTCATTTATTGGGTAATAGAATAGAATAAATGGTGCGATGTCCATGTTTATACCGAATAATGTGGCATCGACAGTAAAAAACATTGGAAATAATGGGTCTCGGCTTCGACTCCAATATCATGTTTTTACTGCCTTCGGACACAGTTTCTTGCATAAACATGAACATCTTACCCTTGATTTCTTAAATAGGAGTTATAATGAGATTTGTTGGACAACCAAAAACAAGCTAAACCTGCTGAAAGCTAGCAACAGTGTGATGTTTAAAGTCAGGCTATATCCGTTTCACGAGCTTAACCTGCTAAAAATCGGCAGGTTAACACCGCTTTGTATTTCATGCTCTTGATAGATTTACCTTCTTCTTATCGTGTCCAAACTGTGGTTCTCAACAGATCCAGCCAGAAATGAGTACAACATCTGGCAGCTTCACTGAATGCCGCAGGGTCCTTGTTTGTGATTGTTGGCTCCAGCAAAGGGGCAGACCAAGAAGATGCTTCCATTGTCTGCGGTGCTGTTCCACAACCACAGGTACGGTAGTGTCCTGATCTGCTTCCAGGTAGCCCCACTTCTGCAAGGAAAACCCTAGTCGGCCAATTCTGGTTCTCAATCTGTTGAGGCATCGCAATTCAGCCCATGAGGAGTCAGCCCAAGGTGGGAGATGCTCACCAGGTTCAACACCAATAGATGTTACTTGGTTAATGGCAAGTCTTTCTTTCCACAAGGCGACTTCCTTAAGCCTACTTAAGAGACTGTTTTAAGAGGTTGGACTTTGGTTAGGAAACTCTCACTGGATTTAAGGCGATTGCAACAGGTATATGTCCAGACAGGGTGATTCACATTAGATACTTGGCAGCACGCTCTTGCATGCTCGCGACGCTTACGAAGGATTTCTGGGGAGCCAATTCATGCTAGGCTGATAAGTATCCGTTGGTTTGGACGGAGCATCCAGGATAAGCCGGCCAGGAGGCATTTAGGCTGGCTCAAGCTTCTTGGCAGGGTTGATCTTTCCCATAAAGGTCAAGCAGACTCTGCACATGAGTAGCACAGGGCAAGTGCCGTCGATCTAGGGTATGTGGGCGAGCACCACCACCTTTTGACCAGTGGTTTGTCAAAGAGTTTGCCGAAACATACTTTACTCTTCGTCTTCCAAGTGGGTCTTATAAAAACAGTGCGGGCCCAAGGTAAATCCAGGTTGACAGGGTTATAACAGTGTCCAGGGGTTTCCAGAACAGGTAACTTTAAGCTGAGTTGTGCTTCCCGGTTGGTAGATGAAAAGCACACACCTGTGTCTTAATATCTTGGATGGATTTGCACGAAGGTAGTTTCCTCATAATAAGGAGTGAGTTCATCCAAGCTTCAACCACTGTGATAGTTGCATCTTGTGAGCTTATTCCAAGATCGTCTGGCATAAATAAAACGACAGGCTCCTGCACTGTTAGGTGGTCGTGGGTATAGATGTTGACCAGGAGAGGGCAAGCAGCTCCCTTGTGGTAGCCTTCTTGAGTTACGCCAACGGTCTTCTCGCTCCTGCTGAACAAAGAACATTTTTTTTTTGCCAGCAATCCTTTGATAAGCTCGGTCAAGCGAACTTCCTTGGTGATTTCCAGATCTTATGGAGTAGGCATCATGTGTTGACAGTGTCGTAGGCTGCTGATAGGTCGACAAACACTACTCCGGTTACCAGGCCCTTTTCAAAACCATCCCAATATGTGAGTTAGGTTGAGTACTTGGCTTGTGTTGATGTGCCTGGCCGGACACCTGCTTGTTCTGGGTATGAGGATTCGTATCAACAGGTGCAATACGATCTGAGCAGGAGACGTTCAAAGAGTGTAGGTATGGCTGAGGAGGATATTGGTCTGTAGTCTTGGGATTGGATGAATCTTTCCCAGGCTTTAGGAGTGCCTACATGTGCTTTTCTCCAGATCTTTGGGATCCTGTGGGAAATAAGGCAGCAATTGTAGAGCTCAATAAGCCATTCCTTGCTACTGGGCCGAAATTTTTCAGCCGCTCAGTTGAGATGTTCTCAAGGCCTACTGCTTTTCCTGGTTGGAGTTTAGCAATACCGGATTCCAATTCATCCATGTTGAAGGGGCGAGTGAAACCAGGGTCACCACTATACCTCTTACGGTCTAGTTTGATCTTCTTGGGTTTCTTGCTGCACTTGCCATTTAAAAGCAGTTGGTGGGCAACTTGGTTGGGTGTGACATTTGGCTGCTGTGGAGGTTCTGTTGGATCCCCTCGGAGCTTTCGGATGGTAGACCATGCTTTCTTGCTGTTATGGGTCATATCGGTGGATTCAATTAACGTTTTGATCTATTCCTGGGAGAACCTCTCCGAAACTTCTTCACCTTTAGTAGTTGTTTCAGCCGAAAAAAGATCAGCTTCAAACATGGTGATATACTCTTGGTATTATGTAGCACATTCCTTGGAAAGGCCTGGTATATATTCCGTCCTACAACCTCTGGGTATGAATCTCCGGGCAGTTTTGTTCACTTGTTGGGCAAATTGTCATAGTTATGGGTTTTGGAGCAATCCTCTTCACGTTCAGAACAATCTTGCTACACAAGTTAGAGATGTTTTTACTAACAATAGCTAGATCAGGGCTGTAACCTCTCTTCCATCAGGCGCTATAAAATGATTGCGGTAGCTTAGAGTCGTAAAGGAGACGTAGATGTTGACTGTCTATTCATTCTTCGACAGCTTGTCCATCTTTGTTAGTTTCATTGTAGCCCCATTGGGTACTATGGCTGTTGAAATCGCCAATAAAGAATCGAGGTTTGGTGGAATTCCCAAGGCTGAGTTGAGGGTGCTTGAAGTCTACTGATGGAGGTTTGTAGACGGATGTAACTATGACAGAGCTGAGCTCAATGGTGAGGACTTCGATGTTGTTGTCATCAGACATTGAGGTTGCCTCTACTGTGGTGCCTATTTTCACATATATAGCACTTCCATATTGTCGATGTGGTCTCTCGGTGGCAAGGACCATTCCTGGTATGGTTGGGCGGTGGTTATTGATTCCTCTATGCGTTTCCTGCAGACATAGGACATCGCATTGGAGATTGTTACACATATCAGCAATGATGTTACTTTTTGCATTAGAAAAACCCTCCACGTTCAATGATGCTATAATCAAAGCAGACCATTTTGGTTTCCTAAAAAACCGCTTTTAATCAAAGGTGCTACCCCAACACATTCAATATTTATCAAATTCCCATATTCCATAATGTTTCATAAATGTTTAAAGTGATTGATTCCATATCCGATATCAACTATGGTGTTCATTGAAAGTATTATGGTAATGAGTTGCACTCGCGGTGCTACATGTATTGTACAATGTTGTATATACCTCTTTTAACTCACAAGTATTTTTGAACAGACTCTTAAACGTGTGTCGTTTATTATTTTTTTTTTGGTGAAATGGATAGAAAAATACAGCTAAATCATCTCTCATCTACATAGATGTAAGAAAAATAAAACTGATTGCGAATGATTTTATTTTTTAAAAAGTGTGTCTGCCTATAGAAGTGTTCTAATAACCTATTTATCTTTCATTCATTATCTGAAAATTTCCGCTTCCAAATTTTATTTTACCTATGAAATTGACGTTATGGCAAAATATCAACGTATTGAAGGTGGCACCTTTCAAAAAAGACTGATATATGGCTTTTTCGATACTTCTTTAGGGCTAAGCTTGACATAAATTGGTAATTTGCAATTTAAAATTGCGCATTAGTATAGTCCCTGTAGAAGAAATACACTACGTGGAAAAAAATGTTATTGAGCTGATTTTTTCACCAGACATGCAGAATACATCATATAACAACATATCCAAAATCCCCATAAATCTCCTTTGGGGAAAATTTTTATCCAAGATGGCCGCCAAAATAGCTGACATTGCATATAATTAGCTATATCTTGGCTTCTCAAGTAGATGTTTTGATGATTTTCATCTAAATCTAAATTATCCATGTTTTCATTGATGCTGAAATTCAAAATGGCCGCCATTACATATAATTTGCTTGATCTCAACTTCAGAACAAGGAAAGAGGGATAAAGAAACAAACAAATAAATTATATCTAAATAAATATATATAAGCGAATAAAAAATGACAAGAAATAATTATATAAATGAATAAATATAAATAAGTGAATAAGTAAATAGATATAAATAAATAAAGAGAAATTTGTAAAAGGGACGGGTACAAAAAACGGAACCTGAATTATGTAATAGGAAGTCCTCTTGACGTGTTTTCACACCCAAATGTTGTTTCTCCCAATTTCTGGGGTTCATCTTTTATATATTTCTTTCACACTCCAGTTTCCATTTTCTGGTACTTGGTTGTAAAAATAGAAATATATATATGGCCTATTTATATGCCCATTTCTAGCAAGACGTACTTGTGTAGGCCCATAATTAATCATGCGTTTATGTGAAAAGTATACGAAAACTGCATTATACTAAACTTTTTAAAGCATTCTTTCGAATGAGTATTATGTTGAGCGTCGTACTGGTTCTCAATGTGCAGTTTTGGTAAATTGCATTCTGATTAAGTTCAAATAACATAACACCCAATTCATTCTTTCAAAAAGATGAACTAAAATTACTACTATTTGGTAATTAGAACAATCCCTTTTCGGGATTATTGGCTTTAAACAACCCTCCTATATATGCGTCAGTTTGGCCGAGCTTCCTTCCAGGATACTGCAAAGGAAAGTATATGTCAGTGAGAAGATAATTATATGTAATGGCAGCAAATTGGCAGGAATTTTGGTGGCCATTTTGGATTTTTGACTTAAGGGAAACATCAATGATTTAGAATTAAACAAAAACTGAATTCTTTGAACCTCAAAACATATTCAAAAACATGAGAATTAAATAAAATGGCGGCCATTTTGGATTTTGGCGTGAAGGAAGTCATCAGTGATTTAGATTTGTACATGATTGGATTCTTTGACCCCCAAAATATATTCAAAAACACTAAAATCATCAACATCTACTCTAAAAGCGGAGATATATATAGATAATATGGCGGCCATCGTGGATAAAAATTTTCCCCAAGGGGGATTTATGGGGATTTTGAATATGTTGTTGTATGATGCATTCTGCTTATCTGGTGCAAAAATCAGCTCAATAACAATTTTTTCCGGGTCAAAAACCCCAGAGACCACACTACATTGAGCTTTGAAGGACCGAATTTGACAATTTGTTTTTGTTTTCAAGAGTGATCCAGATATTAGAGACTTTGACAGACTTCGGGAAAGGCTTCGGTAATTCTTACTCTATACCTGAGTACCTGTGCTAGAAATAGCACAGATTTGCTTCAGTGGTTTCATTGTTTAGCGCTGTGAAGCTGAACCATTGCTGAAGCTAGCGAGACATAGGCAATTCTGGCCCTTGATTTCTTGACATACATAATGTCTCGCCTCAATGAAACTGTAACGCGATATCGGCTGGTCTGCCCACAAAAATGTGTTGGCTGCATATCAAAACCAGCCAATCTTTACCGCTAAAATCCTTGGTGTACGAGGCCCAGGAAATTGCCTAGCACGGGTCCAGGTCGTATGCGAAAGCGTGCTCGATAAAAATGACTTGATGTAATAAACCCAACTCTACAACAGACAATTAAACCCAACCCGATGGATATGTGGGGAAAAGGCCAACTTTTAAAACAAATGCAAGTCGCATAGACAGGTTAATGGGATTCGATACCCAGACAGATTAGGTGAGACTAAGAAGGATACACGACGCCAAAATATGGAACCCCATTTTTATCTGTTAAAAGGAAATGGATATGCATCACAATTGTTCCATTGTGTAAAATGTAACCTGTTTAAAAAATAATAATGTCTGTAAGCCTCTGTCAAAAATAACGAGTGTAAACATCAACCACGACACTTTGAGAAGAACATGTTTCTTCAAGAATGTTGAAATCTAATATGATTTGCACTACAGTTTTTCTTATAACTTGTGTATTGTATTGCAAACTGCCGAATTTGTATTTATTTTTTTTAATTTGAAACATGCATCGATCATTTTATTTTAAATATAACTTTTAAACCATTAAAATAAATAGATTTTTCACAATATTTAGAAAACAAAATACTTATTTTGGATTATAAAGTATACATTCTTGATTATCGGCGGAGACAAAACGGTAGATTTTGTTTTGAAAATCAAACATTTTCGACTGCAAGAAAGGTTTTGAAATAGAACTTGCTTTTTTGATAGACAGGTATATAGAACAAGTATTTTAATAGGTCAATATTCTAAGTTTTCTTTCTTTTTTTTTCATAATCTTGGGTTTAACTGCAAATAGGAAAAAATTTGATATTTTTATGTAAACAAAATGGTTTGTGGCGAACATCCAAGGTTTTCAATCCATAAAGCAGTCTTCTTTCGAATTGAGTTGTGAGCTTGCCATATGAGATTTTAATTTCCTTTAAACTGAGAAGCCTCTTTTTATCAAGCACTCTAAAAAACTCTAGGCACTTTGAATAGCCAGGGGGAAACCTAAAGTGCGAGTACACTTGTAGGATGCCACAAGTATATTTCCTACAATTGCAACCCCGGCTGCCGTGTAACCCTTTACAATTATATTGATTTGTGCTTTACTTCGTGGTAATGTTGAATCAAAGCCTTTTCCCATAGTACCATAGGAACCTGGTTGGATTGTGTTTTTTGTCATGTTTATTTTGTTTGAAATAGTTGAAAAAATCATTGCTTTTAAAATTATGCTGATCGCCTGCGAAAACAAATATACAATTCTCCAGTCGGGTGTGAAATATCTACTGATCATAAATCACTGAAACAGAAAAAAAACACGATACCTTATCCCGAGCGATGGCGATTGACTTTTTGCAACTACCGCGAGTTACTTTGTATTGACTGTCCATAAATTTGTGATTAATGACTTACCCTGAGTTCCAATTTACATGAGGACATTTGGTCCTTGCAAGTTCAACCACTTTGACCATGCATACTCCAATTTGGTATGCTATTCTACTATGTTTCGACACAAAGTATGAATTTTTATAGACTGTGATATGTGGGATATGAGCTGGAATTTCAGCTTAAGGTATAAATATGACATAGTTTTATTTAGAGGAACTGTCAAGTTGATATTAACATGTGGGGCTCCTACGAAGATGGTGAAAGAAAATCCTGTTTGAGTTGCATCATAGGTTCTTGTTGAATTAATCCGTAGGTAACATTCATCAACACCACCTCCTCATGATACATTTCTGCCAGTTCAAATTGGTACTGATTTCTTACCATTTTAAACACAAATGTGTTATGTTACTGAACCTGGCACGGACTTCAGACATTATCAGGGCAAACATTTTAACCTCCTGATTGGTTCAAACCTGGTTTAACTGCCTGTAAAACCCATCAAATATTCCAAGGTGGGTCCTATGGGGTTGGTTGAAAATAGAGAAGTGCTCTATTTGCAAGCAATATTGAAGGTGGCAATAAAATTGGGGGACAGTGACCAATTTACCTGGGACAATTTTGGGGACCATTTCTACATTCCCGTAAATATTGAACAGAAAAAGTCTCCTGATAATTGGCTTTAACACACCTGCAAAACCAACATGCGAACCGCCACAGGCAAATAAACCTATACCTTCCTAAAGAGTGCCTACGTTTCAATTTGAAACGGACTGATCCTGTTTGTTATCTTAAAGCGAAACTTAGTCAAGTAATTTGACTGCCTAAATTGTCCAGCACTAACATTTGCCAATGTTGAAATTCCACATCTCTAACTTAATTGCAAACATTCGATCCTCTATGAGGACAAATTCCTGTTATTTTTACTGTTTGAATCACGTTATTTTTTAACCCCTAGAATAATGCATGATAATTATGAGACATGTTGAATAGTCAACATTTAGTATCGATATGGATCAAAAGCATAAGAAATTGAAGTTGTAATATGACTGTACCCTGCATTAAGAAACTATTTAGCAGATTTTAGAATATTAGAAGCGAAATGCCTAAGTCTCTCAAGTTGTAATATGTCTGTACCCTGCATTAAGAAACTAGTTAGCAGATTTTAGGATATTAGAAGCGAAATGTAGATCACTCAGATCAGACAGAAAGGCGCTCATTCTTCAAGACTTGTCCAGAGTTTTAATTGATTTTTAGTTAAAGGTGTCTACGTTCGCAGCATAATGATCCACAATATTTGTGTCGTCTGTTGCAAGCAGAGCGGAACATAGGGATTACTATTTACTTTGGTAACAGAGGGTGTTTTGAATCGATTCCATAATTTAGGGATAAAAAAGTGTTCAAAAAGTTTAAGGACCACAAGCAGTTTATGATCATGACAAACATTCCTTAAGTATTGGCGCTTTGTGGGCAACAAAGTGTAAGAGAGTGTAAAAGTCAATTGTTTTCTTTTTTCACTGCCTCCAACTTTCAAAACGTCTTCGTTTATTAAATGATCGTATTTATGAAATGATCATATTAGTGAGGTTAATAACATCGCAGCAATAAAATGGAATGTGTGTGTACAGGAGGTACATTCGGAAGGATTTCTTAAAGGTGCATTTCGTGATTTCAGCACCTTCTGTTTTATTCAGTGATCACTGGATATCCTTGAGAAAAGCTTATTCTCAAAATTTGAGCTGATCCCGATTTCTTACAGATGCGACAGAATTTCCACGTAAGATTGGGCCCACGTGGATTACTATGGCTAACGGTTCAGGTGATATAAAAATCTCAACATTTTAAGGTAAGTCGTTGTGGCTGTGGATCACGAAATGTCCCTTTAAAAAGACACTGGCACATTTGAAAAATAGTGCGCCCTCAAGATTTTTCAAAAAAAAAAAAAAAAAAAAAAAAGCGCTTTGTGGGCAACAAAGTGTAAGAGAGTGTAAAAGTCAATTGTTTTCTTTTTTCACTGCCTCCAACTTTCAAAACGTCTTCGTTTATTAAATGATCGTATTTATGAAATGATCATATTAGTGAGGTTAATAACATCGCAGCAATAAAATGGAATGTGTGTGTACAGGAGGTACATTCGGAAGGATTTCTTAAAGGTGCATTTCGTGATTTCAGCACCTTCTGTTTTATTCAGTGATCACTGGATATCCTTGAGAAAAGCTTATTCTCAAAATTTGAGCTGATCCCGATTTCTTACAGATGCGACAGAATTTCCACGTAAGATTGGGCCCACGTGGATTACTAAGGCTAACGGTTCAGGTGATATACAAATCTCAACATTTTTTTAGGTAAGTCGGGGACGAGGCTGTGTGATCACGAAATGCCCCTTTAAAGAGACCTGGCACATTTGAAAAATAGTGCGCCCGCAAGATTTTTCAAAATCGATATTTTTGCATGGTTGTAAGGCTTTTTATAATACAAACCCTCACCCAAATGATTACACAAATCGCTTCCTTATGGTAAAACAGACGATTTTATATTTTAACGTCGTCGCGACTTTAAATTCAGCAGGCGACGAAATTTCGTTTAACACAATACACGCACGCCGTATGCATGTTTCCACGCTATATGCACACTGTTTATCGGTCTATAATTTGGTGGTTTAATATCAGTGATACGAGTCAAAAATATTCATGTAATAGCACATTTATTGAGTACAGGTCTGGAAATCTTAAAGTTGGCCTACAAATTAACTGATGTCTTTATCCTCATATCAATGTCCCTATCTGTTTTGGGGTATGTTATTTTTTAATGTGGTAAACTATATCTCTGTTCTTCCCTGGCCCAGACTATCATTTTGAGAGCAAATTGAAGAAATTCATATGTTGTGAAATGTGCGAGTGCCGCTTTCATATAAAGCACATGTGGTACTATTTTCCCTTTTTGCATGCCTGAAAATTTCAATAAGTGCACTTTTGTGTTTGCGCTTTATTCCGTAACATAGTATGTCTTTTAATATCTATCGCTTCATAACTAAACACTCCCTTTGAAAAATTGTTATATTCAAATCATACATACCAATAGTTCTATTCTCGGTCCGATGTTACTTTGGGTTTTGTTTTCCGCAAGCTTTCTTACATTGTGTAGTTTACACCACCAGTAGCCTCTTACAGTTGATGCTATAGATCTACATAGTCCATTTCTACTGTGTTCACAGACTCATCTACAATGCCGACAATTTCCCTCTCATATCTCTAATCAATCAAGATGTCTATAGCTATAACCCTAATACGATGCCCAAGGAGATTCCTTATTAATAATAAACTTAAAATGAATGATACACCAAGAGTTAGTTTCAGTATAATGAAATTACGAAGTTATAAAAAATGTAAGCTTTGGAACATTCATAAAGCGTGAAATACTTAATCAGGTAGATATTGTAGATAGGCATTTTGTTTTAATATTGGGACATATTTTGCTTGAATTTATTTAGGTTTTGTAGAAGTCCCTTCATGTCGTAGTTTTTGTCTGAAACCATAACAAGACACAACTTAGAAACACATGTGGAAGAGCGCTGGCTAGTAAGTTTCAATTCCACCCGGAGCCACTTGCGGTGATTTTATTCGGCTACTATACTTTTTTTGTTTAATTTGTAAGGCCTTTTATTTTTTGTAAGAAAATTACACTTCGTCCTCCCACTGTTTCTTTTTCGTGGGCAAGAACAAGCAATACATCTCGTCTCAAGGGAGCCGTCGACCCCATGTACAATCATAAGCATACATGCTTGTCAAATCGGTCACGACATCAAGTAAGTTATATTAATTGTCGCATTCTATCCCTCCCGCTTTGTTGTTTTTGTTTGTTCTAACGTTTTCATACAGGTTTGGAGGCATATTTTCTAATTACCGGAGGACCGTGGGGGGGGGGGGGGTTGTCACCCCTTCACATTCCACAAAAAGGGGAAACTGTACGCTTTCTTCCTTTTTTTGTACAAGGTCGAAAACTTAAAGAACTATCCAAGAAAGTCCACCTTTTTGTGATGAGATGTTCAGAAGTGAAAACCTTTTAATGGGTTAGAGCTTTTTTTCGAAGTCCTGCACCTCATAAATAAATCCTGCGTTCCATTCTGCTTAGGGTCATGAACTTAACATGTGAATCGATCTTTTATTACTTCATAGTGCGAGGAATGTACAGTAGGTTTTGAGCAGAATAGCACGCGTTCCAATAAGATTGAAACCTTAATGTTTAGTTGAAGTTTGGATCGGTACTTTTGTGAAATGGCATATATAGATTTTTCACCAAGCCAATACTGAAAATGTTTGCTATAATACGAATTAGACTCAGGTGGCACAATTTCGCCTAATAGCTACTTTTTAGCGTTGTTTCAAACGTTGTCCTGGCCATTTTAGTTTAATCAATGATGTTGCCTTCTTTGCCATACTCGCCCGACATTGAGTTTGTTGCGATACAGTGACTGCAGGATACCGGGTGTCCCAAAACAAATGCGAATAATTCATATGAATAAAGCTGTTATATATATCGCAAAATATTTATGTGACGGTTTTTCCTACATGTAATGCTTGTTTTTGCCCCATTTATTTCCTAATTACACATTATTAGGTGTATTTCCAGTGAGTAGTAACAATACCTACCCAATTGCTGCCCTCTAGTTGTCCCATTGTGGTGGAGAGAAGGTGTAATGTGTGGACAGTATGAGTGCATGGAAGTTAAACCCCCTAAGCGAAGACTTGATGAAACTATCCAGCCCTCAAGCAAAGACTTCCTTTCGATTTTAGGTACTGTACTCAACGATTCTCTGAGTGAGTACTTATATCTAAAGAAACCGCGTTACACCTTTAAGTTGCTGTTGATGCAGCGCCAAATAGTGGGTGAGCCAGGCATGTTGGTCGGTACCACCTGGGGGGGGGGGGCAAAGAGGCATTTATATCAGGGCTACATCATACTATGACATACACGAAAATGTATGATGGCCATTCTGTAGGGGTAGCTTAAGCGAGCTAGGGGCTCGTAAAAGATTATACAGGGGTCAAAATTGAAAAGTGGTCCAATGTTGTTGAATTGCATACCAAAATGTTCGTATGATCACAAGGATTTAAAAAAATGTATAGTTTGTGTTATCTCTGACTTACCCTTAAGGAGTTATAAGCTGAAAACCGTTATTGTAGGTCAAAGGTTAAATTTAGCTTCTACAGGAAATGGAAATGGTCTCATATTGTTTTTAATGTTATTACAATTAAAATAAGGAATAAGGTACCAATAAGGCTACTTCAGATGGTCTGGCTCATCCACTAAAAGGATGAATGCAATCAGGGCTGTATTCCCCTTGACAATGCTCATCGAACAAGTATACTGGGAATACTTATGGAGCATTCGAATGTAATGCTATAATATTAGTTTGGAAATCAATCCTGATTCTCCTAGATGTTCCTGACAGTATTTTGTATTTGAGCCGTAGTTTTGTTAACATTTATGTGACACATGTCAAATTTTGAATGAGATCAAGGTGATACAGCACTAACCTGGATACCATCAGGCTTAAAAATCTTGGGTGGACTATTTTCTTACATGGCAGATCTGCTTTAAAATATCGGAAAATGCATTAGTTGGTGAAAACAGTTTTGCATTGTGTGAAAGAAATGTCATTGATATTAACCAGAATAATTTGTAATCGTCGAGTGAATATATATATATATGGTTATATATTTATATATTATATATATATATATATATATATATATATATATAAATAGTTGTTACTCGGAGTTTCACGCTTGTGCGATTATCAGACAACTGGCTGCTATTCGGTGGATGCGAAGAATATATAGCGGTTTTGCGGACGTTGGTGGTCGTAGAGGGCTGCATGAGATGGTCGGCATGTGAACCTTCATCGGCTTTGTACATCCTCAACATACTATCCAAAAAGTTTTTCGACAAGGGGAAAATTGGCCTCTACAGAGACGACGGCTTAGCAGTTTTACACGGAACATCCGGCAACCGCATCCGCACGAATCAGGAAGAACATCATCAAGACAGAGATCTCGGCCTCAACCTCACCATCGACTGCAACCTGAAAGTCACCAACTCCTCGACATCACTCTCAACTTGGCAACGGCAAATACTACCCATACCTCAAACCAACGACCGACCAGTCCGACATCCACACGCTCTCCAACCACCACAAACATCATCAAACCGACCACCTCCATAAGCAACTATATCAGATATTTCATACAACAAGATACCTTCGACAACGCTCAGCATTCTACAACGACGCTCTGAAAAATCAGCGGATACCACGAGGAACTCACATACAAAGAACGTGGCAACGTCCGCCCGCAAACCGTAAACTACATCATCTGGTTTAAACCCGCTTTCAGCAAGAACATCTCCACCAACATCGGACGAAAATTCATCAAGCTCATCGCCAAACACGTCCCAGCCTGATCAAACTTCACAAGATATGCAACCGAACCCCGTCAATATCAGCTACAGCTGCCTGGCCCAACGTCTCCACATCATCAAAACCCACAACAAGAAGATCGCCGCTAAGTATAATCAACCTACACAACATGGATCACTGCCGCAACCAGACTTGTGCCCGCTTGCAAGGAAATTGGTTTGAAACTACATCATCTACAGCGCCGAAGTCAAGTAGCGAACGATGACCTAACCAAACTTTAACTCGACTGACCGAACCACCTTTCAAGACTAGTTCAACAACCACAAGACTCCTTCAAAAATGAAAAGCACCAGAACATCACAGAACTTCAAGTACGTGTGGCAGCCTCAAGAAAACAACCAACCCTACGACATCACATGGTCAATCGTATCCATCTCCCGACCGTACTCCAGCGGAACCAAGAAATGCGACCTCTGCCTCACCGAGAAGCTGGCCATCATCAATGCCGACAAACGCAGACTACTCAACAAGCGACCCGAACTAATATCCAAGTGCCGCCACGAGAACAAATTCTACTTACCAAACCACTCCAGCATCACCTAGGATAATACGACTACCATATCTCTCCGCCGTCCGAAATTTGCCACCTTCCATCTCATGCCGCCCTCTACGACCACCAACTTCTCTCTACGACGTCCGCAAAACCGCTATATATTCATCGCATCCACCGAATAGCAGCCAGTTGTCTGATGATCGCACAAGCGTGAAACTCCGAGTAACAACTACCGTTCCAGTAGGTTCATCAATTTATCTCGCTCTGCTTTCAAGCATTGAGCACTCTGCATGAAGATAGTCTCCTCGCCTATTATATATATAATATATAGTCATGCAGTTAATTACATTTACTACTCCCCCTCAAATAAATGAAGTTTTGGGTGTTGAGGCATTAAGGGTATTCGAAAAATTATCTTACGTCCTTTTTGTCATTCTAGGCTACGCTATGATTGGCTTCAACGTAGATTTTGGGACGAGAAATTGGAAAACTGGATATTGAAGCAGAAGAACAAAAAAGCGGTTTTTTTTTCAGATAAAGCAATAGTTATAATATAGGCAACTTAGCCAAAAAGGTGTCTCCATAAGTTCCCAATGGATTTTTTTGCAGTCTTGGAATCTTGGCGTGACTTCTTTGCCGTTTGTCATGTCTTCAAAATTCTTTCAGGTCTTTCTTCTCCTCCCAATGTTTTTACTCCTCACTCTCGTGCAAACTCCAGATGTAATCATTCTCGTGCCCTCTATCCACTATTCAGTCGCCTCACTCTTTGTCAGAGAAGTTTCTTCCACCATCTGCCTGAACATGCTGGACTTGTGCCTCCTTTCCTGCTTTCAAGGCAGCTGTCAAGACACTCCAGGTTTAAGCGTTTTATCATTCCTCTTTTGTTTTGTCTTTTTACATTTTTCCCCTGGGCTCTTGCCTGAGCTTTTTGCCAAATATTATAATAATTCTTAAACAGCTGTGAAAATGTAAGCAATTTCATTGGCTGATGCCCGTGTTCAATTCGACGATTGAAGCCAGGTAGTACGCACTGCGTATTGATGTAATTTTTAGGTTGAAGCGCTCGCGTCATACAGCGTTGTGCTACGTTTGCGCGCGCCTGCCAACGCTGCGTCTCGTTGCGTATGATCGTTGCGTTCAACAGGTTGTTCGATTGTTGTCACTGGGTGGTGGCAGTCCTTTCTTGTTGTATTTAAGCCGTAAAGTATCGCGAAATTGGGTCAAAGATGACCTTAAATGATAAAGCTGTTTAAGAATGAGAATGCCATTATTTTTGCGTGGAAGTACTCGGCCTCCGGCCTCGTTCTTCCACTTAAAATATTGATATCGCCTTGGTTTCAATTCGTCGTAAAGAGAGTAACAGTTCCCAAAATCATACCTTTATTCTCTAAATAAAAATCTACCTTCACATGTTATTCTGCAAGATGATGATCCAGTCAATAATTTAAGAACAAAACAGATTCTTGGTGGAAGAAACGAAAATGGTGGGGGCAGGTGGTTTCATAGTGTATAAAAATATTTTGTGTCATAATTGACTTCTTGAGGTATTGCTTGTCTTGTATTACATGTATTCTGCCAATGACACGCTACCCACGCAGTTAACCTTTGCCGCAGGCCGTACGTTGACACCTCTATGCGTAAGTTGACACTTCCAGGACCTAAACTCACTAGTGGTCAACGGGCGAAATACACATTGTAAAAACATTAAATCATTACGGATATATATCAGAAGTGTGGATTTTAACTCCGATAGAGAGAAATCAAGAAGACGCCTGATGGTCCTTTGTAAAGTCCCCTGGAGAACAAATGTAAACGACTTCGCAAGTCTGTCGTTAATGACACGACCTGTGGGAACTCATCTTCACGCCAAGGACACACGTCTGCGACTGTTGAATGGTAACTGTATATATCACGAGAAAAGGAGGTATAGTGTTCTTCCCACAATGCAATTCTTCCAATACATTTTTTGCACTGGTTGTCACATGAATTTACAGTGAAAAAAGTACTAAAGACAGGAAAAAAAAACTTTCATCCCAGTTTTGTAGATGTAAGCCATTTTGTCACTATAAATTCATGTGACAACCTGTTCAAAAATTGTACTGAAAGAAATGCATCGTGAGAAGAACACTATACCTCCTCTCTATCATGAGAGTGTTGATTTTTAAAGTAGAATTTTAAAAAATATCCCCTGGAATATATTCGTCATCAGAATATGCCAGAACGACCAGATAGCGCTATTTTATAATAAAACTATACTCTCTGCCAGAATTGTTCAGAGTTATTTACCGTGCGCCGAGCGTGACGTGCGTCAACACGGAAGTAAATTACGATTGGCTTGTTTGGGTAGGTTGGCCTCCTCATTGGTTAATCGCACATGAGGCTACCGATAGTCTCCGCCTCTTTTATGCAAATATTTGCGGCGCGCGCGTTGCCGACCTCTGAAGGATTCTGACAGCAAGTGTAGTGTATACAAGCCACTGCCATATATTTCAGTCATTGGTTATTCCATTAATGAATTCATTAATGCAATTTTCCTTCCAGAGCTACCATGTGTTCCTGTTTTTTCTAATCAGAGTAGAAGTGAAAATGTACATGTGTAATGCAATAGATTTAAGCTATACAGTATAATATGGGCCAACTCTTGCCATATAAATCACTGGTCATTCTAGTCATATTTTTTTCGAAACACTTGTTGTTGTTTTTTTATTATTGAACAATGTTTTTCGTAGTTCTTGCATTTCGGCTAATGAAACATGAGTTTTTGCATAAATAACATAGTTCTTTAGTCATTTTTTAAATATTGGAGATTTACACTTTGAAAAAAAAAACATTTTTTTTTATTGAAAACCTGGCTATTGATTGGCCTTTTTTTTCTTATGTCAAGGTTAATCGAGTCATTAACAGCAGCTATCTAATTAGCAACACTGACGGATAGCGATTAACCTCCCAGTCGAAGCTCTGTAAGTCCTGGTTTGATGCTACATGAACAGGAAGGGCATTCCATAAGCCTGCAGAGAATGGGGGAAATGATCGGCTGTGGGAGGCCAGTTGGACCTTGGGATATCTGCTGTGGGAGGCCAAGTTGGACCTTATGATGTTCACAGTAAGGTCATGAGACCTGATTGAGCGCCTAACGCGAATGTCAATACTTATCATTTTTGTTTAAACATTTAAAAACTACGAGAGGTGTTTAAATTGTCCCATACGAAAGAGGATATATCCATAAAAGAGGATATGAAAGGGGAAAAAGAGAATGAATGAAATCAACAGAAAGAAAAGACAACAACTTTTCAATCCAATAATTATTTTAAAATCGAAACAAATTTCGGTAAAACAAACTATCATCATTTATCATTCTATCCATTCCTTCGACAAGGCACCATTACACACTAAAAGAACGTGGTAATTTTCCGTGGTAAGTAGTCAACTATGCACACTACTCCGAAAATAATTTGACCACTATTTCAGCTTATTTCGGAGTAGTGTGCATAGTTGACTACTTAAAACGGAAAATGACCACGTTGTTTTTAGTGTGTAGAAAACACGTTTGCGCGGAATTTTAGAAAGTGAATCACCAGGAGCAAAACAATTATCGTTTGTCATAGTCAGGATTGAAATATGGGTGAAATATGACTTATATGATTAAGATCTCCATAACAATTCATTGTAACAATAAGAAGAGACAATGATAATGGTGCTAGTTTATATTAATTGAAATTTCGACCCCAGACACTGAATAAATCAAGACTGTGCGATTTCGATTTCGGCCAAAAGCTAAATGGGGACCGTAGACGCTTTACCAATCGTCTTCAATCCTGTCCGGCTAAATTAGTGTTCACTTAGCGATTGAGTGGTAGGATCCATAATATGAAAATAAGAGTAGTTAATGTTTGTTTTAAATTTGGTCATTTCATGTAGGTGCAAAGATGCGAGACGGTATAAAGGGACTATTTCATTCAAAATACAAGAATGATGTACCAAAGGAGTAGAAGTAACCGACGGCTCCATGTCTAACGGTACCGCCTGTCTGATAGATTTTGTTTATATAAAGAAATTCTGTTCGTCTTAGTTTAACCGCACGTTAGTCCAAGTCCAGGTATGATACCACAATTCGTGACATCCGTCGGTAAAACTGCACCGGCGTCGGCAAATCAAGGAGGGAATGGGGAGAGGGAGAGGTAAAAGAGAAAGAGAAAGGGAGATAATAAACTTTCTCAAGGATTCTAATGAACATAAATAAAACAGAAGGTATTAGAATCATGAAATTCACAAAACGAAAAGTTACACAATTCTTAGATCCCGTTATTTATTCAGATGACCAGTTCACTATCCCGAGTTAGAAACCGTTATGTAAATATCCGCAGTATTTGTTCAACGCCTACATGCAGATTACAATATTGATGAACTTCTCTGAATGCCCATGGTGACTGCGACAAACGGATACCAATAACCATTAAAGGCCAAAAACCACGCGTTTTAACATCAGCATTGATTGACCATAAGGATGAAGTGTAAATTAACAAATTCCCAGTTAAAATTTCTATTAATCATCGTGTTGCTATTAACGCTTTACAGAATTGTGAAACTTGTCATTAAGGATTAACAATCACCACGGAGTTTTCAAACTAACTATCCGAAGCCCGAGTATGGCCTGTTTACAATGAAGGGCTAATGAAGCAATGAAAAAAGACAACTGATTAAAAGAGTAATTATGGTAATGGACCTGCATTATATTTACCTGAGGCTGGGTAGGTTTGAATAAAAGCACTGTAGTACAAACGACCACAGATTACTGACTTACCTCGTACTGGAGAGAAAATACTAAATCGTCTTTTCTGTCATCTGTTGTAGAGAAAAAAAATGAGCATTTAAAGTTTGTTGCCCGTAACCCGACTCGACCCTAAAAAAAACCTGCCGACTCAATGTTTTATGCAAGCTAGCACAATTTTTTTTTTTAAATTTGGAAAATAATAACGATTAGTTTTTGTGTGATATAGTAGCATGTTGTATTCATTTTAAAGTAAAATATTGTAAAAATGTAAAAAAAAAAAAATCCGACCGACCGACCCTCTATTTTTCTCCGTTACGGCAAACAAACAATTTTTTGTCGAAATTTTAACCACTTAGTTCTCCAGGTAGAAAGGATGTATATATTTATTAAACTTCCCTGGAGATGGCCAGCGCACGATAGTTGTTGGAACAAAAACAGATGTGCGCTTGGCCGATTCAACCGCAACCGTCGTATTACATGCACGACGCTCTTGCCGACTGAGCTATCAAGGACGAGTTGGTATAGGAGCGATATATATCATCTATGTTTGTTAGTTTCGAAGGTGTCCTTCGCTTTCCCTAGCGTTAGCATCAGCACTGTATATTTAACATATACATTTCGATTTGTTTCTGAGAATAATAGTAATATAAGAAAAATTACATAGGAATACATTTTAATAATTCATTAGGTTATAATGAGTTCTCTTCTCATTTAAATTAATTAATATTTAATATCCATTTGTTGTAGCTGGATTACCCTTAATTGCATACATTAATATCCATATCCTTTGACGGGATAAGCCGCAATACAAAGGGATCCGTTTAGGAGACACGAAATGACTCCCTTACGTATTAATGAGTGAATAAGAAAACCAAATGTCTCTCCAATGTAGAATATATATAATAATATGTTTAAACCCTAAACCCAAGGCTTAATGCGAACCTAGTCCATTTTATAGCACCCTCGCTACTATACCAGTGACTTAGCCACTACTGGCGCGCTCGGTGGCTAGGTCAACGGGTAGGGAGGGTGCTTCTCGGTGGACTACGCTAACCCAAACTCATACCAGGACGGCGCCAGGGTAAATCTAGGAGGGGCGAACATCTGGGGGTGAACAGTACAAAATGAACTCATTTGGGTTGAAAAAAACCCAAATTTTGCGTCAATTTATGCGTAAAAACCTGTTTTTCTTAAATTTTGAAACTCTCAGGGGGGTAGCTGACCCCTTGCCTATTATTGGCCAAACGAGTCATAACTAGCTCAATTTCTGCTCGCAGAAATTAATTTCACCGAGCTGAAATTCTATCCAATCGAACCGATTTTAACCAATGAAAAGAGCTTTTTTTGGCGAGCTGAAATGCGGGAACTAATTTCAGCGAGCAGAAAATTCATTTCAGCTCGCTGAAATTACAACCCTTCAGAAATCGTTTTTTAATGCGAAGCAAAATTAACCTGGCCAACTCCTTCATAAGTAATGAATTTCAGCTCGCCGAAATTAATTTCTGCTCGCTGAAATTACAGCCATAGGAAGACTTTTTTTCAACGAGCTGAAATTCCAGCCAATGAAAATATATTAATTTCTGACCAATCAAATAAGATTTTTTTCAGCGAGCAAAATGTTGAAATAATTTCGCTCGCTGAAATTAATTTCACCTCGCCGAAATGAATTTCGGCTCACCGAAATTCCAACACGGGCCATCCCGTTCAAAGTACTGAATTTCTGCTCGCCAAAATTAAAATGCCAATGCATTTCTGCTCGCCAAAAAATTAATTTCTGCTCGCTGAAATTACAGCCAATAGGAAGACTTTTTTTCAACGAGCTGAAATTCCAGCCAATGAAAAGCAATTAATTTCGGCGAGGTGAAACATTTCAAACATTTCTGCTCGCTGAAAAAAACGTTATTTGATTAGTCAATGCCGCCACTATCATAATCTGTGGATAAATTTCAGCTCGGTGGAATTAATTTCTGCGAGCAGAGATGGAGCTTGTTATGACTCGTTTGGCCAATGATACTTACCACCCCCAGGCGCCACCATACTGCATATACGAGTTGTAACCACAACCATAAAATAGCCTACCCTATGCCTATACCTAACCCAAGTTACCCAACCAACACGGACCCTAACCCTTTTTTGGTAACACACCGTGGAAAATAGAGATGGGCCATGGATTTGAAAATAGCTCAATCAGCTGTGAAATGATTCAAAGTAACCTCGTGTCCCGTTAAATGCTAGTTGTCCCAAATGGAGTATGGCGGTTTATCAGTTAATTAAGGAGC